>VDFB02333307.1:191862-256742 GCA_007258455.2 Sequoia sempervirens | reverse complement strand
ATAGGGTTTCCACGTAAAAAATCCTTGAGTTATGGTGTTATGGTTATTTGTCTTATGTTCATGCATATTTAGTTTGGTTGAATGTTATTAGTACTTTAAAGATCATATTAATAAAGCTATAAATTACATAACACTAATTCACCCCCCCTCTCAGTGTTCCTTGATTCCAACATGGTAGTGATTTGCAAAGTATCCTCACACACTACAAATAAATTTATAATAATCTCCAAATAATTTGGATGAACATTCAATTGAGTAAATTGTGGAAGGGCAGCAGAGGCCACTACTCTCACCTCCATTATCCAACGACATCTTAATTGAATCGGCCCACTTGGCACAGTCTACATGTTTGCCTTCGCACATCCTTTGGAGGAAGCTTGGCCTGCGGGGTCCGCTACCTATTTCACCATTTTGAAGATGGTCTTTCCGCATCCATCACCCCACATGGTTATACTTGATAATGATGTGGAATTGGAGTCATATTTCACATTATGATGGATGAGCATGCAAGATAGGATTCGATTATGCACTGATGCTTGGGAGTCATGTCTATTTTCTTTTCCAAGTTCAAGGAATATTTTGGCAGATGATGTCATTCAAGGTTAAGCACCGACAATAGTCATCTATGCAAGAGATGTTATGTGGGCTTCGGCCTATATCTTACCATTCTCTTGATGGCTTTCCCCAAACATTTTCCCACATGCTCCCTCTCACATGACCTTGCCCGCACCTATGGGACGACATTCTTTAATGGTGTTCCCGCATTCATTCTCCATGTTTGGTTGTTCATTGCACGGGTTGAGACTACATTGTTATGGGTCTTTGCACCCACCCCCCGCTTGACCATTATTAACTAAGGCTTCCATCCAAATAAATTTGAGCACTCACACCATTATATTACATGCACGCTTAATTTCCATTCGAAGATCCTTATGAATATGCTAATCAGGTCTAGTCCAGGTTGTGTATGTTTTAGAAAGAGCATATTCAATATGTTTGATGGGTCGTTTCAGTGTACACGTTCTAGTTAAGTGATAGGATCAATGTCATCACCAAGACTAATGGGCCTTGCATGCAACAAACTTCCAATGTTGGTAATGTGAATGGAATAAAGCGGCATGGAAAGGCCGTGAGCTATATTTTATCAGGAGTGTTTATTTTTTATACCCTAGGCGACGAAATTTTTTGCACCCATCACCCCACAACAGATGCTCTAAGTAACAACATCGTCGTCGTCACTGTCATTTTACTACAGTTGGCTTATTACTACCTTCCACGTTCGGTTTCCCATAGTCTAACTTTCGTGCAGCCCTTGATGAAACAATATTCACATTGCATGAGGTTGCTAGATTTCACTAATGAATTTAAACATCCATCAGGCATCCTGGAATAAAGTTAAGGGGAATTATTGAGTTTTTGTAGAAGGCCCATACTAAGGATGGCACATTTCATAGCATAAACATGTGCTCTAAGAATAATGGAAACTCGTGATGGCACATTATAATTAAAAAATTGCAACATATAAACTACTGTTGAGTGTGACATGAACAAGCAGAATCTACTAGTGTCATCTTGCATCACCATAGCTTTGTCTAAAGAGGAATGCTTCGCACAAAGGAGGAATCTATGACCCAACTAAAATAGAAATTCTAGAATAATATAATCGATGGTTTGAGAAGTATGATCCTAGCCTCATAATGGATGGAATATTGAAGTTTGTGATTGGGGTGATACGAGAATTGAAAGAGAGATCATGTCAAGGTACTTGGCAGCATCATTCCTTACTTCTATAAGCTCTCCTTTTATAGGCCATTGGTTTCCAATGGTCGTGAGCCTTCTTACTATTATGACAAGAGTAGCACAGTTATTAAACTCAAACTAGTATGACAAGAGTAGCACAATTATTAAACTCAAACTAGTGGATGATAGACACAAATAAACCAATGGAAGGATCAATAGAAGTGGAAAAATCTGAATAAAGGCTTGCTCATAATCACTTATAATGAGCATGGGGGAAAAGTTGTTCAAGTATGGCAAAAAATCATCATTACAAGCATTTGAAGTCTTTTACCATCTAGTGGAGAAGGCTCTAATTGAAGAACGGTGGAGGCTGAGCAAATGATGCAGTATTCGCATCTCAAGCAACATATACTTAATGAACGCTTAAGCGCAACCTTCCAAGAAAATGAGCATTGAAGGAGTAACCTAAGGGGTCATTCATTTCCTTTGACCTAGTGAGGTAGTGTGCAATAATAGAAATGTTGAAGAGAGGAAATCAGCCCTAGTGTACTTGCTACCATGAAAAGATCAAATAATTATACAAAAAAAACAAAAGGGGGAAGTATTAGACCACGAGAAAAGAAGTAGAGTGCACCTAGCTGACGAATGAAGGGAACAAGGGGGCTAGGGTTTTGGTATTTTGCAAGGCCAAATATGTGGGTGTTTGTTCGCCTTTGGTCGTTATCATAACAACATCCTAATCATAGCATCTTGCATTCCTCTACCCAATGAAGGTCTTCCATGTGGGGTTCGATGTCTACGAAGCTGTTTAAATGGATTTTCTCCAAGACATTGTCACACCGTCCTCTTCTCCCGAAAGGGCCCACAAGTTGCAACCAACAACTTGCTATGCACACGAGAAAGATGAAATGTTGGCAAACCAATTAACACAGAGTGCAGCTCAAACATGGAATTTGAATGAGCTATGAGTAGGTATATATAATGGTGGTGTTATTATTTTGAGATGGAGATAACCAGATTCTTGATAAAACCCTAATGCATGCATTAATGAGATCATGAGGAAAGTGCTCATTATTTGGTAATATGATCGAACGTGGGTGTGAAATGTTGGTGCAACAAGAGATGTGAATTTGACAAAGATTACCTTGGCAGGAGCCATGATGCAGACCTCTACTAACATTCGGTTGTTATCTGAACAACGTCCTCACCATGATGTTTCACTTTCTTTTTCCTGTATCCCCCTCGGCGGATATCTCCCATGCGGGTGCCACACTTCGCAATGCCATTGTCTCCTCAACTGTTAACTACGACAGTCTACAAATGGCCTGCCGCAATACTTTTTCCACAATTGGCCTGCATTGCCAATTCGTGCCTTGATGTGCATTTGATAGTAGAAACGTGGTGTGGCCATCCCTTCGTTGGGCTCCCATGCCTAAAGTGCCTTAATTATGTGCATTAGGGGAATATTTTGACTAAGGCCAATGGAGGTCCAGAATATTCTTACGCATTACCTATCGAGAATAGTGCGTTCTATATGGACGAAGGATTGGCACCCTCAAAAAACACACGATATGGAGTGGATTGCTGCTAAGAATGGAAGTCATCAATCATCATGTTTTAGTGGGCACCTATGAAAAGGGTACTTCAATGACAAAGATGATTTTAGAATTTTTGTACAGGCTAACACATGGAGAAGTGATAGACCATGGTTCCTTGTTAACATGATCCCTGAATAATTAAAAATCCATTAAAAGCCATGTGACAACACCAATAATGAATGACGTATTGAGTTGAAACCATTCCAATAGGTGAAGGCCATGATAATGACCATCCCCTACCCTTCATTCCGCAACATTGGCTCCACAAACAGAGAATTCCCTCATAATTGCAAGATTTTGTTGGTTCACTAAGATGAAGTATGGATTGAGGAGAAATTTTGTGAGTTTAATTTAAGAAGCAACTAAAAAATCTCGCACCACCTTTAGTTTCTTCGAACGACATACCAAGTGTGGAGCTGTTGGGGAAATTTAGAGATATGCAGTGAAAAGTGATGCTCACCTTGGTCTACAAGGGAATTAGGAAGACAAGGATGGGTTGAGAGGGACAACAATGTCTTTTGTGGGTTACTCGTTAGCGGGGGTTGTGGTCTACTTGGCCACCTAAATGACACCAGTCATCCCAGGTCCTACACTTAGCTGGATACTTTCCTCTTTCTTAATTTTGATTTTTTTATGGCATGATGGGAATATTTGGACAAACATGTGGCCATTTCGAAGAGGAGTCTTTGGGTTTGGTAGACATATGGATCATGAACAATCAAGATAGATAGGGATGTAAGTGGGATTCTTTTAAAGTTGAATTTTCCTTTGAAACTATATGACTGATATCTTCTCCTTGTTGAGAATCTTGGTTATGATGGGAAATCTAAAGTTTTATGTGAAGATCTCACTTATAATGGTGTTATTTATTTTCCCATAATAAATATTTGAATTCTCACATCTCTAATGCATTGAGATATTTTAAGAAGATTAATGGATTCAATTCATCCTTTTATGATGTATAGGTTGCCCCATGATATGAACTAATTGAGAATACTTGCAGGAAAAAGGGAAATTGGTATAGCTACTTTATGAAGGATTCTTGAAAATATGATAAACTTCCCTTTAGGATTAAACTTCAAAGCTTTATTTTAATCTTAGTTTTCTCCCTTATGCAGGCCTAATTGTATGGGGGAGGTGGTACAAATAAAAGCTTATGGAGGTGGTTCACATGTGGATTCTCATCATAGATTACATATGAAGACCTACTAATGGAGTGTAGTTGAGGGGATGACATGTGGAACCCTGTCAAGGGCGGGGCTTTAATGCAAAGAAGTCAAGGTCAAGAAATTAGAAGGTTATCCATCAAATTTAGAAGCAAGTGGAAGTTGTTCTATCCTTTCACCCAATGATCATGGTTTGTCAGGAGTTATTCCACAGGATTAGGAGCAACATGTCTTCTCTTCGAAAATACAAGTCTACAAGAAGACGCACTTGATTGGTTAAAGGAATTCTATAATACATCAAGTAGGGGCAACTTTCCACAGTTTTTAGCCACAACCAATAAAACAACTAGATGACAAAATTGCTACAATGCCAAGGCCATTGGAAGACAAAATAGGGAAAAAGATAAGAATGTATTTTTAAATTGTGAAATATTAGGGGTAGGTGAAACCCTAACTTGTATTATATATAGGCCACACAATGTAAATAAATACTGGCCATTCATTCTTCTTTTAGAAAACTATAAATAATAGTTTGCTCCTCATTTGTAAGTGTTGGTGAATTGGTGTAAAGGGTATTTAACAGCAATAGAAGGAAGCATTGTAGTATTTTGGATGTTTTCTTTGAACTTTTTCATTATGCATGCATGGTTCAACTTCCATGTTAGATTTAGCTTGTAGTTTCTTGAATGGGTTTGATAATGGTTGTTGTTATAATATTTGATGTACTTCTTGCCCATACTTTTGGAACTTGTTGATGACAAACTATTGTGTAAAGTTATCTTGGGCTTGTGTATTTCATTGCTGCAACTAGGTTCAATTGTGTGTTCATGAGGTGAATGCACAATCTAAAAATCTACATACCTTAGAAGATTGCATTGGTTTTGTGTAGTTGTAGGTTCCTCTTGGTCAAGCAAAAATCAATTATGGGATTCTATCTACTATAACACCGTCCATTGTTACTGTTCATTCTTAGCTTACAATTAGATTAGCTTCTCTCAAACGTTTCTCTTTTGATTTTTCTTTTAACTCCTTATTAGAGTAGGATTCCAAGCATCAAAATAATGATAAATCTAATGAATGTGGTGAGTTTCAGCTAGCTATTTTGAGTGATCAACCACTGTCCATTCATTTCTAGCACCTTGAAACTCCATTTGCAGACCCAACCTCTTATGCTTTGTAAACCCTAGAGGCCACCCTGTGATTACCAACAAATCACATCAACCAAATGAACTATTCCAAGCATTGTCATGACCTGACACCCGAGAGACCTTGGGGTGATTTCTAAAAAAATGATGCAGAAATTACCTTCCAAGAGAGGAGGTGCACCTATGTGCTACCTGTGTTGAGAAGGTGCAAAAACATCCATCAATAGAACTAGCACTAGAGGGAGGGCATGGTTCAGCATAAGGTTACAAAGTTGGAAGTTATAAGTTGAATGCACCTTCAAGTAAAAATTTGAGATAGACAATATCTCATCATATGTTGGAATTTTAAAATCAAAAAATTGGAAGGAAAGGCAACATCTAAGTTAAAATGGAGCAGCAATTGCAAATCAACATCACTCAGTTGCATGAAGGCTTAAATAGGAGATTGAGAAGGCCATTGCAATACTTTGCATTGGTAGACAAATACAAAATCCATGGCACTCATAGGCACAATGAATTGGGATGTCTAACCTTCTTCGGCAGAATTGAAAGGGTTTTACATGGAGAGATTCACTTTTGGGAAATATACCAACCCTTAGCTCCATCAAACCCTAAAGAAGAATTGGTTATCATGGAAACCATAGCCTTTAAAGAGTTGATCCAAGAACACTTGAGCAACAAGGATGGACTGAGACTAGAGGAGGTACTGATGTCTAGTTGGTGCAGATTCTATAGCACACCTCACTTAGAATTTACTTGTTTATCATGTGCAAACATAATCACTCAAGTCAAGAACTGTTTGGAAAAGCTAGTGTAATAACCCAAACTAATAACCCAAAAATTACCACTAATTTTTTTTTTTTACTGTCTTATTATGTGTTCATTCACTTGCATACTCAAGTACTTCTATCCATATGGGATAGGCATCCATCCATCCGGGATAGGAATCCAACCATATGGGTTAGGCATTTGTCCATATGGTACAAGAATTCATCTATCCATCCGGGATAGGCATCTATCCAAAAAGGATAGGAATGTGCTTTGGCCAGAGACTTAGACTCATTGGGACCATCCGAGTCCTGAGTCACTCACTAAGGACTACACTTCCCTTGGAAGTGCATCGAGGTCATCATCCTTAGGAGTATGTAAAAATAAATATGTAGCTTGAGTCCCACCTCAAAATTTGGCCTAAGGTCTCGAGGAGTCAAGCGAATCCATTCGGGATTCCTTCCGAGTATACAAGGAACATTTTTTTTATCTTATCTTTATGTTCGATATTTATAGCCCCTTTTGACCAAGTGATTCTCTTGAATATTAATTTATATTTTAATTTATCATTATCTTAAACTTTCCCTAAGCCCCATCCCCGAATGCCTGAGGTACTGGGAGCATTCTTTGTTTCCTAGACTGCCTACATACCCTGCTTCCAAACAGGATCAAGGCATAAAATATGTAGTTCTATTTTCTAATCTATGTTTGATGTGAACTATTTTGTGGGTACACAACCCTTTCAAGGGATTTTCATTTTCCCCAGACAGTTCCTCTGTGATTGCTACCCATGAAGGGAAGCAATAAAATATAAGTAAATAGTCTCCTTGACTATTACTTGTTTCTTAAACATCTAAATCCTAGTTCCTAAATAACGTCTCCCTTGAACCCATTTGAGATACAATTACCTTTAATTATCATAAAAATATATTAAAACAAATTCCATTAAATCCTATAATGGGGTTTACTAGGTTTGGACTAGCAAATTTTCGTTCATTTAAAATTATCTTATTGGATTATCGATCCGAGAGAGATTACTCCTCTCTTGGATTTTATTAACATGGTGTTCCTTATTTCTCCCTGGTGATTTACAGGAATGGTGCCACAAATGCCATTTTTGTAGCTGTGTTAGGCTATGGATGTAGTAGCTCAAGCGCAACGACATTACCCGTAAACGTGAGCCAGAGGCACCGCTGATACTAAACACTGCTGGTTTTAGTTTCAAATCTTGTTTAAGGTTTTCTATCTAACACAAAATAAAAATCATACTACTTACATAAAATTAAATACTGAAAGTAAATAAGCACATCGATAAACTTATCTAATTTTATTTCCCTAAATGAATAAAACAATTTCTTTTAGAATTAAACTAAACAACTATTATTTGCTAATGTTATTGAAAGTGAATTTATCCAATACTAATCATAGAAAATAAACTATATTAATGAACTAAAGTTACCTTTCTAAACTCATTTCTTTAATTATCCATATTAACTAATATCACTTGTCTTTACAAAATAAACTTAAACTATTTAAATACTTCGAGAATTTCTTAAAAGTACTCCAAGCATCACTTTTTCATAAATAAACACTTAATTCCTTTTTAGAAAAACATAAACTATTCTAAACATTTTAAAATAAATTTTGTAATTACTTTAACTTTAAACAGTGGTTTTAGCAAACATTAACTCCTTTGAAAATAGCTTATTTTAATCTATCAAATTGTTACCTTTAACTATTATAGATATTTTTGAACCATTCTAACACTTGAAAATTTATTTTGTAAATCTTAAATTTACTAATGCTTTATCCGCTTGGAAATGAATACTAATTCTAATATGCATCTTTTAATAATGGATTAAACCCATACCTAACACTTTGAAATTAGATAGTAATTAGCCTTGTAAAAAGAGGTATTACATAGAATTAAAAGGTATTAAAGTTAAATTAAATCCAAGGATTAGTTATCATTTTTTTGATCACCAAGATCCTCAAGGGTGAGGTGAGGGCATATGATGATTACATAATCCTAAGTTTATAATCCTATTATTACTATACCCAACTAATTTTGTCCTTATCAAATATACATTCAAACTCATAACTATTCAATTAAGAATTCAATATGCATCAAGAAAACTATATGATCCTACTAGTTATAAATGTGATCCATTCTTTCTTAAATCTTCCCCTAAAAAGTTTCAAGTACGGAATTTATATTACCACATTTTCTCACGTGAATTACCATCTAGATTAGTATCAATGACTACTATTATGATTAACATACACCAAGATTTCTTAATAGGTTTGACTAATTTCAATTACCTTTCATAAATCAAGTTTTATTTCTTGAAACCTAATTTTGCAAATATAAAATCCCTTTATTACTAATTTCCTTGAAAATAAATTAAATTATATTAATTATTAAAAATGTTAGCAATATAACTTATAAGTTATTACTAAGTACTATCTAATACCATCCACTCATAAAATAAAATAAAATTCTCTTTACTTTCTTTTAGTTATTTTGGACAAATTTATTCTTTAGCTATTAACTATATATATATATTTTTATCGATTTTTAGAAACAAATCATTATGGAATATAGACTTTATTGAACCAATTATTTGAATATATTTACCACCAATAAATTTAACTAAATGAACTTACCTAAATTTAAGCATTGCTAAGCATTTGGAATAAATTACAACTTTTCTTTGTAAAATAAATTACTCTTTGTAAAGGTGTGTTTGACTAACACTAATTGAAATTTAAACCAAATAATATTATGTGAAAATCTAAAACTTATTTTATTTGCTTTGAAATTCCATAAGAAATAAGCTCATTTTAATAATTTAAATAAGTTTGGAAGTGAATATAATTAATCATTGCATGTACAATTTATGAGTTCATTAATTCTCTAGAAAAAGTCAAGACATGGGATCTTAAGGAAATTTTCTAACTAAAAACTTAATTTATTGTTCTAAGATATAAATTTAGTTTTTAATTCATGCACAAAATTTATCTCAAGTTAAACATTACTATTTTCATTTTTTTGCCAATGTTTCAACTAAAAATAAAATTCATTTATTTTCTCTACAATAAATCTTGTATTTTGTATTCATAATTTAAACATTTTAAATTAATTTTACTTTTTAAAATTTCATAATTACTCTATAATTAATTTATTATTATTATAACTATTAGTTTTATTTGATATCAGTAATATTATTATTATATATATTTTTAAGACATTCTAAAATAATATTTAACTTAAATTATTAAAACAATATTCAATTTAACTATTAAAATAATATTTTAAACAAAATAAATTATATTTTAAAGATTTAAAATTTTATTTGTAAATATATTAATTCCAAGTTAATAAAGTCTTTAGTATATATATAAAAAAAAAAATTTAAAAGAATATATATATATATAAGTCCTCACGGTTGCATAAAGACTTACTGTGTAAAGGGTGGTGCCCAACAACTTTTTTAAATATTGAATATTTATAATAATCTATAAAATTTAATTTATTTAAATAAATTTTCAACTACAATTTTAGTAAAAAGATTTCTATGGTTCCAATAAAATAAATTTCAATAATTTTTACTAATTTTTAATAACTTTTAAATAATTTTAATAAATAAAAAAATTCAATGGACTTTTAAGTAAAGCTTTGAAAAAAGTTTCTAATAAAATTTAAAATAAAAATTTGATAAACTTTGAATTTAAGTAAAAATTAGAAAAGTTTAAAGAAATAGCTTTTAATCAAAGAGAAGGTTGTGATAAATAATTACAAAAGAATACAATCTCTCTTTTTTTTAAAACAAATTCTTAATGCTTATACGTATATAATAATTACAAAAGAATACAATCTCTCTTTTTTTTTAAACAAATTCTTAATGCTTATACTTAGATATATATTATTTAAATTAGTGAGATGAAAGGTTTAACCCAACTTACTTATGACGCTTCATGTTTAAATCCTTCTCTATTGAAAGCATAACATTGAATTTTTTAATTTCAAAAGGTGGATAATAGTGCACAGGTGAGAAGATAATATTGAATTTAAAATTTTAAAGATGGATAAAGGTGCACACAAGTTTCCCTTTTTATGAGTAGTTTACTCATTAAGTTACTAAAATAAAAGTAGTTAACTGATAAAAGAAAGATTTAAATTCTAAAATGAGATGAAAAAAATCAAGGTGTTGACTAGAGAGAAGAATAGAAGTTAAAATAGAAAAGTATGGCAATTTTTTAAATAAAAATTAAATTTATTTATTCTTTCATGAAAAATATGCTTATTTTCATAATTAAATTTTAACATCATAAATTTTCTATTTATTTTAAAGTATCTAATTTTAATATTTTAATTTATTGAATTTTTTTTAAAAAAAAATTCTATGTTTTAATTCCATAATAAAATAAAATAATAATTATTGTCAAACCAAGTTAATTTGATAATAAAGAGTTTCATTTTCAAATGTATTAAGAAGAGGGTTGTGACAGTTAGAACAGTCGAATCTTAATGAAGAGGAGTCATCCACTAAGGCAGGAGAGGAGTCAACATTTAGAGGAAAGCACAATGAAGTTGAACCAAGAAATTCTACAAAAGTAAGTACTGGGACAACAAACACTAAGATTATGAATCAAAAGGAAGGAGTTGGATTTCGTGGGACAGTAGGGAGCCTTGATGAAAGTTCAGCTGGAAGAGGATTAGAAGATTTTTTCCCCATAGGCAAAGAGAAACCTTTCACTCAAGAAGAAGAACTATTGGCAGTTGAAGAGGAATTACAAAAATCTACAACACTACATGCTAGGAAAACCAACACAAATGTTGAAGATCAAATAGAAGAAGAGGCTGAAAGTCTAGGGGCAATAGAAAATAATGATGAAAGCCCAATGAAATGGAATTTGAAGATCCGTTCTCAATGGATGAGAGCAGTCAGACCGCTGAAAAAGAAGATTTAGAGGAGTGGGAACAACCATAGGCCACGATTGTTTACCATCAAAATTCCTTCCCAACTGATGATGAGGATCCAATGGTGGAAAGATATAATGAACTTGTGTCAAGACTCATAAGGGATTGGTTAGAGTTAAGATACCAAGTGGATTTGGAGGTGTTGTTGCTGCCAGGTTGGTGTAGGCTCCATGATTTGGCACATTATGAGTTCACATGCGAGCTATTCCAAGAGGCCATCAAGCAAGTTAAAGAACAAGTCAAGCAAGCAAGAACACCACTTCCTGTAGTTATTTCAAGGATCGAGTTAGAAGTCCAAGAGCTAGATCCAAGTGAGAGCGTAGCTGAGAGAAACCCTCAAAGAGGAATTGGAGTAGTAATGGGAGAAGAACACAATCCTGAGCCTCCAAACAATCAAGCAAAACAAATGGGGAGGTTGTCCATTGGACATCAAGAGTCTTTCCATCTTGTAGAGAATTTGTACGCAATGGATGATAGGCTTTATGGAGGAATTTTGGAGGTAGACCGCTCGTCATGCATCGATCCCCTTGTTGGGCCCGTGTCGCTTGCTCATTTCTTCCCACTTGGAATCATACCATAGAGGTGTAGCAACACTGAGGAAGAATACATTTCAAAGGATGGTGGTGATGTGGATATATTACTTGAACGAGAAGCATAACAACTCTTGGATTGGGAAAGGGACTCCACTTCCGTCTGCAACAATAGTGAACAAGAGGAAACAAGTAAACATCTTGATGAGCTACATGAACTGCGAGGAGAAGAAGAACAAGGCAAGGATGTCTTGGAGGCTACTGAAAAAGGAGATATACCCTGCCAACTACAAGTTGCAATCGGGGATCTTTCTTCCTTGTCTATTTTTGATCCTCTTACACACTCCAAGAGCTATAGTAGGATAGATTCATCTATCTCATGTTTCTATGACATGAAATATAAAAAAATGAGATCAACATCAGGGAAATGAGATGGGACAACATGCTACCTTTTGAAGACGACAATCAAGTAGACACTAGGATTATGAATGACCAACATGATAGTGTGTATCTCCTTGAAGAATAGCCAATAGGCGTTGTGAGTCCCATTGGTAGCTTGGAAGAGGTGTTTTTTTGTCTCGTTCTCCCAAACCTTATGCAAGCTCAGGATCAGGTACAAGGTTCCTTGAAAATTGAAAATTCTAATTTTTCATAGTGTCTATGCCTAATCAATATTGTGATCTACAGATTTGTAATGCGAGGGAGATGTACCATCCTTTGCGTCCACTTGAATCTACCAATGCAACAACCAATGATGTACTACTTGCTCTTGACTATCAAATGTTGCCACCTTCACATGGCAACATCTAGGTTCTATCTTTCCTTGCTCCAATGAGTACTCACAGTTGCGTTTATCATTTTGATTATGGGAATGAGGGGAGATAGACTTGTTTATGGATTAGGCATGGGTTTAATGAATCTCCTCAACTGTTGATTCTTCCTGAATGTGTTATTGAATTTGAATGTTGCAATATTGAAGTTCATTTTTCTGAATATAAAGATGAATTTGTATGGCTTATAACTCTAACAATTTCCCTTGTACTTGTGTATGCATTACAAAATCCAAAAGGCATAAGTGTCAGTTTTCCTTGCCTGAATGTGGTTGTTTTTCAATATCTTTGTACATAGTTATTTTTTAGTAGTATAGGTTTCATGTGCATATCTTTCTTTCGTGTATATACCTCACTTTCCTACTTTTGTTAGGTTAGTTGATTCATTGTAGATTAGTTCACTTTAGAGTAGTTTCCTTGCCATTTGCTTTCACTTTCCCACTTTGGTTAGTTTAGGTGTTTTCTTTCCGTTCAATTTTCTCTTGCTTTTTGTTTGCTTCTACTTTCCTACTTTTCTCAAGGTCCCTTCATTTGTTGTTGGGTACATTTTCACACACAAAAACCACCTTATTGCCTAGTGGTACTTATATATATTTCTTTGACAAACTTCAATCAAATTTTTAGAATGGACGGTGGAGGTCTTCTATTTGTGTCAAGTGACCTGGACGTTGGTTCAAAGTGGACAAGCTATTAGTCCCATCTGATTCCGATGTATTATGAAATGTTACATCTTTTATACACTTTAAGAATCTTGAGGTCATCGCAGGTCCTTTTGCGAAGTTGAGTTAAGTGAAAAATCTAAAATTCTACTTCACGGGGTGATCCCATAATAGTGGTTTACAATTTTTGGCCAAACTGGGCACTGAAATTATTTATTTTAACTAAATCTTCACATTCGGGCTCCTATAGCGGCTAAACTGTGAGGAATTTGAAGATGGTGCAAACCAGAGTCTCATCAAATTTTGTTTGTAGATTCTGTAAAACATTTTTCAAAAATTTTGGGAATCAAATTGCACTCTTTCCATCTCCCCACCTAAATAGATTTTTTCAGGCCAACATTTTGTGCGAGACATTGGAAACAGATATGCGATGTAACCTTTTCCATGAAGGATAAAAATTAGTAATCTCTTTCAAATTTAGAGAACCGATCTATCGCTTCCACTAGATAAGTTTTATTGAATATTTTTTTCTCTTAATTCTCAAAGTCAATGAACATAATTGATAAATGAATGTGATGCATATATGCCTGTACCTTATTTTATTTTTTTGTTGATCAGACTTCAATACTTGGTGCACCTTCAATTTTGAATCTCTATTTTTACATGTGAAGAATGAAGAAACTACTTCAATGAAAACCTATAAAGACAGCTTAAAACAAATAATAATAAAAAACCAAAACATATTAAAATTATATTCATTGGATAGTTTGTTCTGAGGAATACCATAATCAATTGAAATAAATTTTAAATGAATTCATTTGATCCCCCAAAAGCTAAATCAAAAGTGATTTTTTATCAGCATTTTGATAGGTGTAAAGGAGATGCATTTATAGGTATGGTTTAAAACTAGCTGGGTTTTATCCAAGGGGCTTGATCTAAGGTGATTTGATCAAACCCTCGATTGAACTCTTAAAATGGAAATTTTAAGGTTTAAATCATTATATTTTCTAAAAATATTGATGTCATAATAGTGGTTTACAATTCCTGAGAGGAACGAATTTTAGCTGAAATCACATATTTTTAGAAAATATAATGATTTAAGCCTTAAAAAGTTCCATTTTAAGGATCCAATTGAAGAGGGTTTGATCAAATCACCTTAGATCAAACCCCCTTGGATAGGAACCTCGCTAGTTTTAAACCATACCGATAAATGCGTCTCCTTTACACCTATCAAAATGTCGATAAAAAATCACTTTTGATTTAGCTTTTGGGGGATCAAATGAATTCATTTAAAATTTATTTCAAATGATTATGGTATTCCTCAGAACAAGCTATCCAATGAATATAATTTTAATATGTTTTGGTTTTGTTATGTATTTGTTTCTTAAGTTTTATTAAACATAGGTTTTTCATTGAAAATGAATTTCTTTGTTCTTCACATGTGGAAAAATAGAAGATTGTCAAAAAAAAAAATTGAAAAATATGAGTGCACCAGATATTGAAGTCCTTGATCCAACAAATAAAATAAAATAAAATTTTGACATATACGAAAAAAGTTACGCGTTATACGGTCGCGCTATGTCTGAATTGTAATTCGTTTGACTTTGAAACTTGATTAAAGAAAAAATATTCAATAAAAAACTATCTAACCAAGTGGAAGCATTAGATATCAGAGTTACAAATCTAAATTTGAAAGAATTAGAATTTTATCCTTCATAGAAAAAAAGTTATGCGTTATACGGCGTGTCTCACTTTTTAAAAATGTTGTTTTCAAATCTAAAATTCTACTTCACGCCACTATGATTCTTAGCCCTTAGTGCAAGCTTCATTGCTTGCGGGTTGAAATACAAGAAGGAAAATAAAAAATCAAAAGAAATGAACAAAAGAAAACAAAAGAAAGACATTGAAAATCAAAAGAAAGAAATTCAACTTTCAGGAAAATCTAAGCAACTCTACTAGGGCTATGGATGCCTGGCCGGTTGTAGAGAAATGTTTGGGAAAATCATAGAGACAACCTCGTCGGGGCTATGGACACTTGAATAGTAGTGAGGAAACATCCCAGATTCTTTTGGAGTTAGAATCAATCATGTAGCTTAACTTGACAGAGCTTAGGTTCCTATAGTGGCTTAAAGAGGTAAATTAACGCATTTGCACACACTTGGATTTTCAGCATAATGAAGGTTAGGTTAACTAGTGGTTTTGATCCTTTGGTCAAGCATCTAGTTTTTTTTCCCTAGCATGAAGGTTAGAACCAGAGATTCTAGGTTCGTGATTCCAATTTTTCATCAAAATGCTCCAAAGCATTTCCCCAGCCGAGTTGCCATTTGTTGTGCATGTTTTGCACAAACGCCCTGCCAAAGGTAGGGACCCCCTCTTTTTCACTCCCAACGGGTCAGTGTTGCTCCTGACAAGTCATTTTCTCTCACCTCACTTTGAAAACCACTATTCCCAAGCTCGATTCAGTCATATGCCTTAGAACGATCAAATTCCCCTTGCACAGGTTCACCTATCTAAATTTTGCTAAGTCATTTTCCTTTGCAGGCTTAGTCCTATGGGTCTCCCTTGGCTTTTTCCCTGGCATCCGTCAAGCCTCACAAACCCATATTTGTGGATCTCCTCCTCCTATTTGTTGTTGCATTCCACTGTTCATCTACAACCAAGTCTTAGCATCCACCCACAAGGTGGATCTTGCATCAACCTTTTCCTCCACACCCATCAAGCATTGCGGACCCATAGCTATGGGTTGCCTCATGCAGGTTTTCACTTCCGTTTCACCACTAAGTAGCGACCGACCCTTGAATTTTTCCCACCTTTTGGGCTTCGCATCTAGTTTCTTCATTCACAATGTTTCCATAATTGAACTAAACTTGTCGCCCTCAGAAAATTATCCAAGTCAAAAAAAAATTTGGGTCACCGCATGTGGCTTGCCTTCACCCGACTGCCATTGTTTAATGGCTAAACTCTCATGTTGTTCTGTGTTGCAATACCTACACCTGCCGTGATCCCATTACCATTGGTCAATGATAAAACATTTACACCAGCCCAAGTGGTACATTTGGCATTTACCATCCCTAATCCAAGCCTTGGAGTATGAAGTCGCAAAGCCACTAAGCCAAATGATAGTACGGGATCACCCATGCAGGCAACCATCCTCGCACTCCCATTTCCTAACGGCATAACATCTGCACTGTTCTTCTATGCAGATCTCATATGCACCATTTCCCAATGATAAAACTTAGTTCACCAACAAGGCTACGAGTTAAGTAACCTCTGTAGGTCCACCTTTGGGGACGTCTGCTTGTGGGAAGCCATTATTCATCAGCCATTTCCTACTGACGAAACCTTGCCGCTTCCCCACTACACAGACCCTAAGACCAAAAATGTTGTCGTTGGAACATAGTCTCTTTGCATGGGCTTCCAATCATTCGTCACTATTTTCCATGACCCTCCCTTAGTTTCTTTTTGTGCTTTATCACCCACACCATCGAAATAGTGTTTAATGGTGGTACCCCTACATTATTTGTCTGCATTTGGTCATTTCTTGTGCGATTTCATGTCACCAAGGTAGTCTCTCACTTGGATATTATGAAACAGTGTATTCACACGGGGTTCTTGTGCTACATACCCACATGGTTGTTCCTTACAACGTTCTCACATTCTCATCTTTTGCTCTGAACGATAGTGATTTACAAAGTGTCTACACACACTACAAATGCACTTATAATAAGCTCTAAATAATGTGGATGATCAATCAACTGAACAAATTGTGGAAGGGAAGTGGAGGCCACTACTCTTACCTCCATTAGCCAATGACATCTTAATTGCATCGGCCCACCTGACGCGATCTGCTTGTTTTCTTCCACACATCCTTTGGGAGAAGCTTGGTTTGTGGGGTCAACTGCCTATTTCACCATTTTGAAGATGATTTTTCCACATCCATCACCCTGCATGGGTATACCTGATAATGATGTGGAAATAAAGCTATATTTCACAATATGATGGTTGATCATGCAAGATTGGATTCGATTCTGCACTCATGCTCGGGGGGCATGTCTTTTTTCTTTTCCAAGTTAAGGGAATATTTTAGCGAACGATGTCATTCAAGGTCAAGCACTGACAACAATCATCTATGCAAGAGCCGCTATGCAGGATTTTGCTTATCTCTCACCATTCTCTTGATGGCTTTCCCCGAACGTCTTCCTGCATGCTCCCTCTCACATGATCTTTCCCACACCTACAGGACAAAATTATTTAATAGTGTGCCCACATTCATTCTCCATGTTCGCTTGTTCACTATGGGCTAAGACTATTACATACACGTTTAATGTCCATTTGAAGATCCTAATGAATATGCTAATCGGGTCCAGCCTAGGCCATGTATGTTTATGAAAGAGTGTATTCAATATGTTTGATGGGCCATTTTAGTGTACGCATTCTAGTGAAGTGATAGGATCAACATCATTTCCAAGAATAATGGGCCTTGCATGCAAGAAAAATTCCAATGCTAGTAATGTAAACAAAATAAAGTGACACGGCAAGGCCACAGGCTCTATTGTATCATGAGTGTTTATTTGTTATACCTAGGCAGTGTAAGTTTTTGCACCCATTAGCCCATAGTGGATGTTCTAAGTTACAACATTATCATTGTCACTGTCATTTTACTATGGCTGACTTATTACTGCCTTCCATGTTCATGCGCCCGTAGTCCCACTTCTACACAGTCCTTGACGAAACAATATTCACATTGCAATGAGATTGTTGGATTTCACTAACAAATTTAAATGTCTATCAGGAATTTGGGTGTAAAGTTAAGGGGAATTATTGAGCTTGTGTAGAAGGTCGATACTAGGGATGGCACATTCTGTAGCATAAACCCTCACTCTAAGAACAATGGAAACTCGTGATGGTGCATTGTAATTAAAATCTTGTAGCATATAAACTATCATTGGGTGCGACGTGAACAAGAAGAATCTACTAGTGTCATCTAGCATCACCATAGCTCTGTCTATAGAGGAATGCTTCACATAAAGGAGGAAGCCGCAACCCAATTAAAACATGAATTCTAGAATAAGATAATCGATGGTTTGAGAAGTATGATCCCAACCTCATAATGGATGGAATATTGAAGTTTGTGGTTGGGATGAGGGGAGAAATGAAAGAGAGATTGTGTTGAGGTACTCGGTAGCATCATTCCTTACTCCCGCAAGCTCTCCTTTAACATGCCATTGGTTTCCAAGGGTCGTGAGCCTTCTTACTATTATGACAAGACTAGTGCAGTTATTAAACTCCAACTAGTGGATAACAGACACAAATAAACCAATGGAAGGCTAAAGAGAAGTGGAAAAATCCAAATAAAGGCTTGCTTGTAATAACTTATAATGAGTGTGGGGGGAAACATTGTTCAAGTATGGTTGAAAATTGTCATTACAAGCATTCAAAGTCTTTTACCACGTGGTGGAGATGGCTCTAAATGAAGAATGGTGGAGGCTGAGCAGATGATGCAGTGTTCGCATCTCAGGCAACACATACTTAACGAACGCTTAAATGCAGCCTTCAAGAAAATGAGCATTGAAAGAGTAACCTAAGGGGTCATTCATCACCTTTGAACTAGAAAGGTGGTGTGTAGTAATAGAAATGCTGAAGAGAGGCAATCAACCTTGGTATACTTGCTACCATGACAAGATCAAATAATGATACAAAAAAAACAAAAGGGGGAAGTATTGGACCACGAGAAAAGAGGCAGAGTGCACCCAGCCAACAAATGAAGGGAACAAGGGGGGTAGGCTATTGGTATTTTGTAGGGCCAGTTATATGAGAGCTCATTTGCCTTTGGTCATTGTTGTGCATATTTTGCACATATGTTATTGGAAAAACAAGGATAGACAACTGAGAGGGGGGGTGAATCAGTTGTCACAAAATATTTAAACTTTTCAAACTTAACCTAACTTGATCTAAGATTTGATGAATGGACAATAAACCAAAAACAATCAGCACATCAGAAACACAGAGAACACCAAGATTTTTTACGTGGAAATCCTGTTAGAGGAAAAACCATGGTGGATGTTAGTCCACAATTTTATACCCTATTAAAAGTATAAAGAAGAATAATGGGAATGCACATGCATTCAGCCACACTTCCTAGAGCTCACTGCTCAAATACAAGAGGGATCACTACCCAAAGAAGACACACAACCTTACAACAATTTGGATTAGATCCATAGGGTATGAACTAAGAAAATAGCTTCTACAAAAGCCTAATTATAGTTCCAATTAAGCACAAAAGCACTCCACATTTTGCTCAAACTTCTTCACACTCTACTCTGAAATCGAATGATTTGATCACTATTCACACACTTGCTCTTCTTTGGCAGTTCTTCACTTACAAACTTTGCACAAAAAACCACTCTTATATATCTACAACATGGAATTACATCAACTTTGTCGGCCAAAATAAAGTATAAAATGTAAAACATATACACAATGTCGGCAAAAATTTACAAGTAAATTTTCAATGTGAATCAAACACCATCGGCCACAACATAATGAAGACCTAAAAAAATATCCTTGAGTGTGCCAAGCATTCAAATTTTAATCTCCAAGGATCCACAACACATTACAACCACCATGTTGGCCAAGAACATAAAAACTCGAACACACAAGAAAAAACACTGACCACGAGCACATTGATCAATGTGGACGTGCAAAAAAGACAAAGAATGATCTAGAAGCATCCAAAAGCATCACGAATCATCAAATAAGCACCCACAAAAACTAGATTTACTAGAATCATATCAACTTCAATCAAGAACACTAACTGAAGCCACAAAAAAACTGTTAGAACACAACTATTCACAACACGATTAAATCTTCATGCGGACCTCTGAAACTTCTGGTGGATAACTGAGATACACTCAACAATAAACCATTTATTCCATAATGACTGATCTTCAATGTATAGAGCAAGCCACCTTCATGACCTTCATTGTTCGACTGTCAACCTACAACTCTTTCTTTAACAATTTTCTCAATATCCTTGACATATACAACCTTCAATACATCAATGCTAATAATATTGACATTAATGACAACCACATATCAGTAACACAACCACATCATCCAACATACACCCCACTAAAGGTAGGGACCCCTTTTTTTTCACTTTTTGCCTTACTCCTACTAACTTTTCCCCTACACGCTCACTTCACTTTTGCCTTCATTTTTTGACTTTGGGGACAAGTTGCCTATAGATTTGGAATTTTTTGAGCTGCCTAAATGAACTGCCAAGGTTAAGTTGAGTTTTGGGAAGTTGTAGGAATTTCTTTGTGTGTCATCATCCCTCCATCACTGTCCGCGTGAATTTCTTTGTATGCCACCGTCCCTCTGTTGTCATTCGTGGGAATTTCTTTGTCGGTCGTTTTCCCTTCGTTGACGTCCACAAGAATTTCTTTGCGAGCTGTCATCCCTCCATCGCTGTCTATGGGAATTTCTTTGTGGTCCACTATCCCTCCATCGTCGTCCATGGGTTTCCATGTGCTCAATGACGTTTTTAAGGAAAAAAACCCTCAAACTTCCACATTCTATATTTTTGCATTTTTTGAAAAGGGCCAAATCATTGAGGAATAGGTCTAGGCACTCTTCTAATGCATCTTCCATGTGCTTAAGTTGAAAAAACTCAAAATTTCTAAGAGTTGTGGCTTTGCGGGACTTTTCATATGGGTCACCATCTCCTAAATTCCATCACTTAACGACCAAGCTTTAATTCCTTTCCACCTCATGGCGCCTACGTCCTTCAAACCTGCAACAGCATCAAAGCTTCATCTAATGATTTCAAGTGTCTCATGACCCATTTTCACCCTTGCTTAATCATTCCTTAGATATTTTTCCTTTAATCGTCATCCCCAATTTTCCCAAAGCGACTAAATCAAAATGTTATGTGAACCGATTTGTGTGGGTGGCCACATGTAGGTGGTTGTCTCCCCATTATTTTTCCCTAACATCCTTACACCAACCCATCCTTCCACATGGCGGGTTCCGCAAGGAGCTTTTCCCTTGCCCAATTTTGAAAGTTGTTGGCACACACGCCTGGTCCTCAAGCTCACATCAAGTTTGCCTAAGTGGACCACAACCTATAGACAGTCATCCCTCCAACTCTATTCCTAATGATGAACATATGATGGCAACCAGGTAGCTCCCTTGTCCATATCCTAAATTGGTCAAAATTTCACACGTAGCCCTTAATGCCTGAGGCACCCGCAGGTCCTGCAGTGTGGACTTCCGCCTATGGGTCGTCGTGCTCTAAATTTTGTTGCTTAATGACTAAGACTTCAAATGTCCTTAGACCTTCCTACACCCGCATGCCTCCAACCCGCAAATGCATCAAGCTTAACTTGTTAAATTCAAGTGGCTTAGAACTAATTTATGCACGTGCCAAAGTGCCTCACATGGAATTTGATTTCCAAGTTCACAATGTGAAACTTTTGCTACGGGTGGCTACCTGTGGGTCTTCATGGCCTCAACATTGTCCTACTCCTAGCTGATTTGAATGACTTCTGACCTAGGGGAAACCTGAACTCCTAAACCCACATTTATGCTTATGGTCCAAATGAGCTCCAAATGTGGAACAATGATGAATATTATGATCTTTTAATGATGTATGGATGAATCTAACAATGAGTTTGTAGGATTTGATTAACATTTTCCTTGATTTACGTATGAAAGAAATTACTACACCTCTTGTGTGCAAGATTCATGGAACCATGCTAAAGGCATAGATTTTGCTATGCTCGGAGGGTGATTGTGACCACCAAACGAGCTGCTTATCTGAATATTAATGCTTAAGAATATGTGTCAAGCAATACCAAGTTGAGAAATTCTTTCAAACAAGGAGTAGGAGGGAGTTATTTTATCTTCCTTCAAACAACCATGATTTTCAGGAGCTTTCCATCTAGATCAGGAGCTGCATATCTACTTCTCAAAAATATCAATATGCAAAAAGGATGCACTTAATTGGTTGAAGGATATTGTAGATGCACCAACAAGAAGACAAACTTTGATAATTTCAGCTGCAATAGGGATGGCAGCCACTACAGGACAAATTTTCTATAGTGTCAGGGTCACTAGAAGACAAAATAGCGAAGAAGAAAAAATAGCCTATTTTAAATTGAGAAATATTGGGGGTAGGCGAAACCCTAACTTGTAATGAATCTTGTCCACACAATGTAAATCAATCCTAGCCATTCATTTGGGCTTTGGAAAACTATAAATAGGGGCTTGCTCCTCATTTGTAAGTGTTGTTGGGGAATTAGTGTAAAAGTCATTTTGTAGCAATAGAGAGAAGCATTTCATGAATTTAGGCATTTATTTTGAGTTTTTTCAATATGCATGCATGATTCAACTTCCATGTTAGATTTAGCTTGTAGTTTCTTGAATGGATTTGATAATGGTTGTTGTTATACTATTTGATGCACTTCTATACCATACTTTTGGCACTTGTTGATGACAAATTGTTGTGTAAAGTTAGCTTGGGATTGTTTATGTGATGGTTACAACATTGATCAATTGTATGTTCATGAAGTGCATGTACAATCTAAAAATTTGCAGACCTTAGGAGATTGCACTAGTTTTGTGTAGCTGTAGGCTTCTCTTGGTCAAGCAAAACTCAATTATGCGAGTCTGTCTACTGTAACTTCCTTCATTGTTACTATTCATTCATGTCTTATATTTAGAACCCTCTTAGCCCTTTCCTCCTTTGATATTTCTTTTGACTCTTTGTTATAGTAGGTTTCCAAGCATCACAACAATGTCAAATATGATGAACATGGCAAGTTTTAGCTTGTTGTTTTGAGTGAGAAGCCTCTGTTCATTCATTTCCAACACTTTGAAACTCCATTTGCAGACCCAACTTCCCATGCTTTGTAAACCATAAAGGCTACCCTATGATTACTAGTAAATCACATCAACCAACTGAACTATTCCAAGCATTGTCATGATTTGACACCCGAGAGACCTTGGGGTAGTGATTTGGAACTTGTTTGTAGATTTCTACCTTTCAAGAGAGACAGTGCACTTGTGTGTTTCTTGTGTTGAGAAGGTGCAAAAACACCCATCAACAGAACTTGCGCTAGGAGGGAATGACTATGCAAAAGGCTACAAAGATGGAAGTTGAAAAGCACTTTCAAGTGAAAATCTAAGATAGAGAAGATCTCATCATATGCTAGAATTTCAAAATCAAAAATTTGAAAACAAGAGTTGAGCTGAGATGGAGCAGCATTTGCAAATCAACATCACTTAGCTACAAGAAGATCTAAATAGAATATTGAGGAGACCACTGCAACACTTTGCATTGGTAAATAAATGTAGAATTTGTGGCACTCACAAACACAATGAATTGGAATTTTTGGCATTCTCAGGTAGAATTGAAATGGTTTTGCAAGGAGGGATTCCCTTTTGGGAAATATACCAACCCTTGGATCAGCTAGACCCAAAAGAAGAATTTGCAAACATGGCAGCTAAATCCTTCATGGAGATGATCCAAGAATACTTGAGCAGCTAGGAGGGGCTAAGACTAGAGGAGGCCTTGATGTCTGGATAGTGTAGATCCCATAATGCACCTCACTCAGAATTTACTTGTCCATCATGTGCAAACATGATTTCCCAAGCTAGGAGTTGTTTGAACAAGTTAGAGTAGCCAAATATCAATGAAGAGGAGTCATACACTGAGGGAGGAGAGTAGTCAACATTTAGAGGATAGCACATTGAGGTTGAACCAAGGAATTCTACACAAGTCAGTGTTGGGACAATAGACACTAAGGTTGAAAATCAAGAGGAAGGAATTGAGTTCCTTGGGACAACAGGAAACCTTGATGAAGGGTCGGCTGGAAAGGAATTAGAAAACCTTTTCTCCATTGGTGAAGAGCACTCCTTTGCTCAAGAAGTAGAATAGTTGGCAGTTAAAAGGCAATATATAGAAGATGAATCAAAAAAATATGTAATAGTATATGTTGGGACAGCCAACACAAATGCTAAAAATTAGGAAGTAGATGAGGCTGAAAGCCTTGGGGTAGTAGAAAATGATGATGAAAGCATGAGTGAAGGTGATCAAACCTTTGAAAAGGAAGATCTAGAGGAGTGGGAACAACCACAAATTGTGGTTGTCTACTATCAAGCTTCCTTAGTGTTGATGATGATACAGTGGTGGAAAGATATAACGAGCTCATGTCAAGGCTCATAAGGGATTGGTCAGAGATGAGATACCAAGTGCAATTGGAAGTGTTATTATTGTCAGGATGGTGCAGGCTCCATGCTTTGGCACATTCAAATTTCACATGTGAGCTATTCCAAGGGGCCATTAGGAAAGTTAAAGAGAAAGTAGAGCAACTAATCACACCACCTACTACAATTGCTGCCAAGATTGAAGTAGAGGTCTAAGAACCTAAAACAAGTGATAACTTAGCTAAAGGCAGCCCTCAGGAGGGTGTTGGGACATCAACGGAGGAAGAACAATACAGTCCCACATAGCAGGACAAAGAAGTGGATCAAATGGGAGACTTTTCCATTAGTCATCAAGAGCCCTTCAATCTTGTAGAGCCTTTATACATGATGGATGATAGGATTTATGGAGGAATTTTAGAGGGAAATCCTGTCATACTTCGATCCTCTTGTTGGGGCAGTGTCAGTTGTTGATTTCTTCCCACTTGGAATTGTGCCACAGAGGTATAGTGACACCAAGGAAGAGTACATTTTAGAAGATGGCGGTGATGAAGATATATTACTTGAGCCTTCGGATGGTGAAACATCCAAGCTCCCGGATTGGGAAAGGGACTCCATTTCCATCTACAGATGATGAACAAGAGGAAATGAGTGAACATGGAAAATCATATGAACTGCAAAGAGAAGACCGAGGCAAGGGTGTTTTGGTAGCCGACCACAAAGATGATGTACCTTTCCAACTACGAGCTTTAACTGAGAGCCCTTCTGCCTTGACCATTGTTGATCCTCCTACACATCTCGAGAGTTGCAAAAGGATAGATTTTTCCATGTCCTACTATTATGACATGAAATATAAATAAATTGGAGTCAACGCGAGGGAAGTGAGATGGGACAACATGTTTCCTTTTGAGGACATCCACCAAGCAGACACCAAGACTATGGAGCATCAACGAGAGGAAGTGTATCTCCTTAAAGAACAACCAATAAAGGCTACAGGTCCCATTGATAGCTTGGAAGAGGTGTTTACTACCTCATTCTCCCAGCCTTATGCAAGTCCGCGATCAAGTACAAGGTTCATTGCATTTTAAATTTTTTCTTCATGATGTATACTACCTGATCAATTTGATTGTGGCCTACAGATTTGTAATGCAAAAAGGATGTTGCACCATCCATTGCATCCACCCGAGGCTACCAATACGATGATTGATGATGTAGTGCTCACTCTTAACTGTCAAATGTCAACACTTTTACATGGTGACATCCAGGTTCTATCTTTCCTTGCTCCTATGAATACTCACAATTGTGTTTATCATTTTTACTATGGGAACGAGGGAAGACATACTCATTTATGGATTGATAATAGGCTTGATGAACTACCTCAACGTTTAGTTTTTCTTGATGATGTTATTGAATTTGAATGCTAAAATGTTAAACTACATTTTTCTGAATATAAGGATGAGTTTGCATGGCTTAGAACTATAACAATTTCCCTTCTACTTGTACATGCATTATGAAATCCAACGGGTGTAAATGTCAGTTTTTCTTACCTAAATGTTGTTCTTTGTAAATATCTTTGTACATATTCCATTTTGGGTAGTGTAGGCTTCATGTACATATCTTTCTTTTCTTCTTTTGTTAGGTTAGCCGCTTCATTGTAGATTAGTTTTCTTTATAGTCATTTCCTTCCTGTTTGCTTTCATTTTCCCGCTTTGGTTAGTTTAGGTGTTTTATTTATGTTTCTTTCTGTTTGCTTTTGCTTTGTTGCGTGGGGTCCCTTTTGCTTGCTACCAGGCATGCTTACATACACAATGATCATTTTACTACCTGGGGTCATTCTACATATTTCTTCAATAAATTTTAATCAAGTTTTCAGAGTGGACGGTGAAAGTCTTCTATTAGCGTTAGGTGACCTGGACATTTGATTCGAAGTGGATAAGCTATTGGTCTCATCTTTTCCTGATGTATTCTAAAATCTTATATCTCTCACATATTTTAAGAATATTGAGGTCATTTTAGGTCCTTTGTGAAGTCAAGTTAAGTGAAAAAACTAAAAAATTTCTTCAGCACCACTGTGATTCTCAGCCCTGAGTGTGAGATTCACTGCTTGTAGGTTGAAACAAATGAAGGAAAAGAAAAAATAAAAAGGAATAAAAGAAAAAGAAATAAAAGAAGAAAATATTAAAAATAAAAAGAAAAGAAACTTCAACTTTTTCAGGGGGATATGAGAAACTCTACCGGGGCTATGGACACCTGACTGGCAACGAGGCAATGTCCCAGATGCTTTTGGAGTTAGAATCAATCACGTAGCTTAACTTGATGGAGCTTAGATTCCTACAATGGATTAAGGATGGGAATGAATGAATTTGCATACACTTGGATTTTTAGCATACTGAAGTTTGGGTTGACTACTGGTTTTAAAACTTTGGTCGAATACTCGGTTTGTTTGGCTTAGCATGAAGGTCAAAACTAGAGATTTTGGGTTCATGATTCTAGTTTTTCATCGAAATGATTTGGAGCATTTCCCATCTAAGTTGCTATTTTTTGTGCATATTTTGCACATGCCCCACTGAGAGCAGGGACCCCCTTTTTTCTCTTTTTTCCTTGCTCCTGTTGACTTGGCCCCTGCTCGCTTACTTCACTTTACTTTTGCCTTCATTTTTTGACTTTAGGGACAAGTTTCCTATGGATTTGGGACATTTTGTGATGCCTAAGTGAATTGCCAAGGTTTCGTTGAGTTTTAGGAAGTTGTAGGAATTTCTTTGCAGGTCGTCGTCCCTTTGTCACTGTCTGCAGGAATTTCTTTGCGGGCCGCCATCCATGGCAATTTATTTGCGGGCTGCCATCCCTCCAATGTCATCCATAGGAATTTATTTGTGGTCCGTCATCCCTCCATCACCATCTATGGGTTTCCATGTCCTCAATTTCATTTTTAAGGAAACAGACCCTCTGGCTTCTACATTCCAGATTTCTGCATTTTTCAAAAAGGGCCAAATCATTGAGGGATAGGTCTAGGCACCCTTCTAATGCATCTTCCATGTGCTTAATTTGAAAAAACTCAAAATTTCTAAGATTTGTAGCTTTGCGGAACTCCGGATATGGGTTGTCGTCTCCTAAATGCCATCAATTAATGGACAAGCGTTAATTCCTTTCCACCTCACGATGCCCGCATGCTTCAAACCTGCAAGAGCATCAAAGCTTCATCTAATGACTTCAAGTGTCTCATGACCCATTTTTTCCCTTAATCATTCCTTAGGAGATTTTCCCTTTCATCACCGTCCTTAGTTTTCCCGAAGAAACTAAGTCAAAACATTATGTGAACCGATTCGTGCGGGTGGCTATTTCCCCATTGCCATTCCCTAACATCCTTACACCCCTCGTCCTTCTGAATGGTGGGTTCCGCAAAGGGCTTTTCCCTTGCCCAAATTTGAAAGTTGTTGGCACACATGCCAGGTCCTTGAGCTCATTGTGGGTCCACCTAAGTGGACCGCCGCCTATGAACCGCCGTCCCTCCAATGTTGTTCCTAATGACAAACATATGATGGCGGCCCAATATCTCCCTCCTACATCTCCTAAATTGGTCAAACTTTCACGCATAGCCCTTAATGTCTGAGGCACTTGTGAGTCCCGTAGTGCAAACTTCTACCTGTGGGTCATCGTACTCTAAATTTTATTGCTTAACGACGGAGACTCCAAATGTCCTTAGACCTTCCTACGCCCACATGCCTCAGACCCAAAAATGCATCAAGCTTAACCTGGTAAATTCAAGTGCTTTGAATGACTTCCGACCTAGGGGAAACTTGTATTTATGCTTATGTTCCAAATGAGCGGCAAATGTGGAACAATGATGAATATTATGATCTTTTAATGATGCATGGATGGATCTAATAATGATTTTGCAAGATTTGACTAACAGTTGCCCTGATTTACGTATGAAAGAACTTACTACACCTCTTGTGTGCAGGATTCAAGGAACCATGCTAAAGGCATAGATTTTGCTATGCTCAGAGAGTGATTGTGACACCCAAAGGAGCCACTTATCTAAATATTGACGCTTAAGAATCTGTGTCAGGCAATACCAAGTTGAGAAAAGCTTTCAAACAAGGAGCGGGAGGGAGTTGTATTATCTTCCTCCAAACAACCATGATTATTAGGAGCTATCCATCTAGATTAGGATCTGCATATCTACTTCTCAGAAACACTAATCTGCAAAAGGGATGCACTTAATTGGTTGAAGGATATTGCAAATGCACCAACAAGAAGGCATACTTTGATAATTTCAACTACAACAGGGATGCCAACCACTACAAGAAAAAACTTCTATAGTGCCAGGCTCACTAGAAGACACAATATCCTATTTTAAATTAAGAAATATTGGGGGTAGGTGAAACCCTAACTTGTAATGAATCTTGGCCACACAATATAAATCAATCCTAGCCATTCATTTGGGCTTCATAAAACTATAAATAGGGGCTTGCTCCTCATTTGTAAGTATTGGGAAATTGGTGTAAAAGGCATTTTGCAGCAATAGAGAGAAACATTGCATGAATTTGGGTGTTTCTTTTGAGTTTGTTCAATATGCATGCATGATTCAACTTCCATGTTAGATTTAGCTTGTAGTTTCTTGAATGGCTTTGATAATGGTTGTTATAGTATTTGATGGACTTTTAGCCCATACTTTTGGAACTTGTTGATGACAAACTACTGTGTAAAGTTAGTCTAGGCTTGTTTATGTGATTTCTGCAAAATTTATCAAGTGTATGTTTTTGAAGTGCATGTATAATATGAAAATATGCAAACCTTAGGAGATTGCACTAGTATTGTGTAGCTATAGGATTCTCTTTGTCAAGAAAAACTCAATTATGGGAGTCTATCTACTATAACATCCTCCATTGTTACTATTCATTTATGTCTTAGATTTAGAACAACCTTCTCAACCCTTTCCTCTTTTGCAATTTATTTTAACTATTTGTTAGAGTAGGTTTCCAAGCATCACAACAATGTCAAATCTGATGAGCATGGAAATTTTTAGCTTGTTATTCTGAGTGGGCAGCCATTGTTCATTCACTTCCAAAACTTTGAAACTCCATTTGCAGACCCAAATTCCCATGCTTTGTAAACCATAAAGGCCACCCTATGATTACTAGCAAATCACATTAACCAACTAAACTATTCCAAGCATTGTCATGACCTGACACCTAAGAGACCTTGGGGTAGTGATCTATAACTTGTTTGTAGATTTCTACCTTTCAAGAGAGGCAGTGCACTTGTGTGCTGCCTATCTTGAGAAGGTGCAAAAACACCCATCAACAGTTGTTATCCTAACAACATCCTAATCAGAGTGTTCTACATTCCTCTGCCTGACAGAGGTCTTCTATGCAAGGTTTGACGTCTATGAAGCCGTTTAAATGACTTTTGTCCAAGACACTATTGTGCCATCCTCTTCTATTAAAAGGTCCCATCGATTCTTGAAAAGTTCATTGGAATTGAGCGGGTATTCTAGAACTTAGGCTTTGAACTAAAATGTGTTACTAGGCATTGCCCAAACTACTCAATATATATGTGTTGTTGGATATGGATCTAGAGATTCACTCAACTTGATATTTGAAATACATGTGGGAGTTCAAGGATACAAATACTATCGATAGGGAGTACCTTTGTGTACACCTCAACTTCTAGATAAATATTAATGAGGAGTTGCAACCCACAAGTTCTGCCAACAACTTGCTATGCGCATGGGAAGGATGAAATGTTGATAAACCAATTAACACAAAGTGCACATCAAACATGGAATTAGAATGAGCTCTGAGTCAGTATATATAATGGCAGTGTTATTATTTGGTAATGGAGATAACTGGATCCTTGATAAAATTATAACATGGGCATTAAGGAGATCGTGAGGAAAGTGCTCATTATTTGGTAATATGATCGAATGTGGGTGTGAAAGGCTAGTAAAACATGAGATGTGAATTTGACAAAGATCACCTTGATGGGAGCCATGATGCGGACCTCCGCTAACATCCAGTTGTTATCTTAACAGTTTCCTCACCATGAAATTCCGCTTTCTTTTTCCCACAACCCCCTTGGCGCATATCTCCCATGTGGATGTCACACTTCACAATGCCACTGTCTCCTCGGTCGTTAACTACGACAGTCTACAAATAGCCTCCCACAATACTCTTTCCACAATTGACCTACATTTCCAATTCATGCCTTGATGTGCATTTGATAGTAGAACTGTAGTCTATCGATCCCTTCGTTGGGATCCCACGCCTAAAGGTCATCAATCATCAAATGTTTTAGAGAGCACCCGTGAAAAGGGTACTTCAATGACCAAGATGATTTTAGAATTGTTGTAGATGCTAACACATGGAGAAGCGATGAACCATGGTGGTGCCTTGTTAACAAAATGCTTGAATAATTAAAAATCCATTAAAAGCCACAAGACAACACCAAGAATGAATGGTGTGCTGAGTTGTAACCATTCCCATAGGCCAATGTCATGATAATGACCATCCCCTACCCTTCATGTTGTGACATTGGCTCAAAAAAAAAGAATTCCACCATAATTGAAAGAATTTTTTGGTTCACTAAGATGAAGAATGGATTGAGGATAAAGTTTGTGAGTTTAATTTAAGAAGCTACTAAAAAATCTCTCACCACCTTTAGTTTCTTTGAATGGCATACCAAGTGCGGAGATGTTGGGGAAATTTAGAGATATGCAATGAAAAGTGATGCTCACCTTAGTCTACAAGGGCATTAGGAAGATGAGGATAGGTTCAAAGTGATAACAATGTATTTTGTGGGTTACTCATTAGCGAGGGTTGTGGTCTGCTTGGCCTCTTGAATGACACCAGTCATCCTAAGTCCCACACTTAGCTGGATGCTTTCCTCTTTCTTAATTTTGAATTATGTATGGAATGATGGGAATATTTGGACAAACGTGTGGGCATTTTGAAGGGGAGTCTTGGGGTTTGGTAGCCATATGGATCATGAACAATCAAGATAGATAGGGATGTATGTGGGAGTCTTTTAAAGTTGAATTTTCATTTGAAACCATATGACCGATATCTTCTGCTTGTTGAGAATCTTGGTTATGATGGGTAATCTAAAGTTTTATGTGAAGATCTCACTTATAATGGTGTTATTTATTTTCCCATAATAAATATTTGAATTCTCACATCTCCAATGCCTTGTGATATTTTAAGAAGATTGATAGATTCCATTCATCCTTTTATGTTGTGCAGGTTGCCTCGTGATATGAACTAAATGGGAATACTTACGGGAAAAAGGGAAATTGGTATAGTTGTTTCATGAAGGATTCCTAAAAATATGATAAACTTTCCTTTAGGATTAAACTTCAAATCTTTATTTTAAACCTATTTTTCTCCCTTATGTAGGCCTAATTGTATGGGGGAGGTGGTACAAATCAATGCTTCTTGAGGTGGTTTGCATGTGGATGCTCATCATAGATTACATATAAAGACCTACTAATAGAGTGCAGTCGAGGGGATGTCATGTGGAAACCTGTCAAGGGTGGGGCTCTAATGCAAGGAATTCAAGGGAAAGAAATCAGAAGGCTATCCATAAAAGTCAGAAGCAAGTGGGATTTGTCCTATCCTTTCACCCAATGATAATGATTTATCAGGAGTTATCCCGCTAGATCAAGAGCAGCATGTCCACTCTTCAGCAATATGTTGAGAATGTGTGTCTCAAACTCATTGGTGAAACCCTGGTTTTGTTGCTTAGACCATTGAAAGTGATGTATTATGCTTGTACCACTATACCCCTAGATGTTTGTAAGAGAGGAGTGGTAGCGCAGTATACCACCATACCGTGGGAGACTTCTTACTACCTAGCAATAATGCAATGTACCACCATACCGCAAGAGCCTTGTGACTGACTGGCGATAATGTGCCATACTGCCAATCACGGGGGTATCTTGATTGTCTAGTGGTAGCATGAGGTATTTCCATACCTCGAGGGTCCTTTGGTTTTCTAGCGGTAGTGTGGTTTTACCGCCACCCCACAGTTGTGTTGAAGATCTCCTACAATGGTGCAGTGTTACCACCACACCGTGATAGGACTTGGAAGAGGTTGTAGTAGTGCGGTGTTGTTATCACTAACCCATGAGGGTCTGTAGATGGTGCATGCACTAGAGCGGTGATTTGGAAGAATGGTAAACTATGGTCCCACAGAGGCTTGTAATATGACTAGCGGTATGGCAGTGAAGCTTGGAAGTGATGGGCAGACATGGAATAATGTGATGGTCAAATAGCAATGAATGAGTGACATGCTAACACATGGCAGGAGTAATTTGTTGATTTCACATCATTGTTTTGAATCAACAATTCATTGGACCAGCATTTGGAATCTAAGGTCGATAGTTGTATTTACCTGATACCAGTGTAATTTCCTGTTAGCCTATTGGTTAGTAAATCGGTACTCTGACATAAAGTTTTTTTAGCCAACCTTAAGGAATGCAGAATGAATATTGTATTTATATGATGATTTTGGAAACATTCAAAGAGAGAAGGGTCGAGGCCGTGAGGCCTAGAAAGAGAGAGAGAGAGAAAATAATGTAAAAGGCTAGGTTGGCTGTGAGGCTGGTTAGTGAGGCCAAGAGGCTGATTAGAGGAGATGGATCTGCACTGTATGCTATGTCAAAGTATTATAACAGTGTGAGGATCCTGAACTATTATGATGTCAGATATTTCTCCAAGATGTATTTCTGTAAAGGCTTAGAGCTTGATATTGTTTTTGTAACTATTTTTTGTTGTTGAATAATATAATGGTGATCTAGGCCTTTGGAGTGTGGGGATTTTTACCCGAAAGGGTTTTCCCCACGTAAATTTGTGTGTTCTTATCTTTTGTCCCACCTTTCATGTTTATAGCCGGTTCTGTATGTTGAATATGTTTAATGGTGTTGTTGGAACTAGTTGTTTTGTATGTGCTTCTCTCAAAAGGGTTAATGTGGGAAATTAACTATGTTTGTTTCCGCTTTGTGACATAGTTGTACGTGTCTTTGAGGCAATCTATTGAAATTAAAAGTTACTAAAGGCACTACTATTCTAAGATGTTTCGTTCTAAGATGATCAAAATTTCCTAACACAATACAAGTCTACAAGAAGATGCACTTGATTGGTTGAAAGAATGTTGCAAATACATCAGGCGGGGGTAGCTTTCCACAGTTTTTAGCCACAACCTAGAAAATAGCTAGATGACAAAATTGCTACGGTTCCAGGGCCACTAAAAGAAAAAATAGGGAAGAAGACAACAATATATTTTTAAATTGTGAAATATTGGGGGTAGGTGAAACCCTAACTTGTATTAAATCTAGGCCACACAATGTAAATCAATCCTGGCCATTCATTCTTCTTTTGGAAAACTATAAATAGGGACTTGCTCCTCATTTGTAAGTGTTGGTGAACTAGTGTAAAGGGAATTTTGCAGCAATAGAAGTAAGCATTGCAGTATTTTGGGTGTTTTCTTTCAACTTGGTCATTATACATGCATGGTTCAACCTCCATGTTACATTTAGCTTGTAGTTTCTTGAATGGATTTGATAATGGTTGTTGTTATAGTATTTGATGGACTTCTTGACCATACTTTTGGCACTTGTTGATGACAAACTACTATGTAAAGTTAGCCTAGGATTGTGTATTTCATTGTTGCAACTAAGTTTAATTGTGTGTTCATGAGGTGAATGCACAATCTGAAAATCTACAAACCTTAGAAGATTGCACTGGTTTTGTGTAGCTGTAGGTTCCTCTTAGTCAAACAAAACTCAGTTATGGGTGTTTTTCTACTATAGCACCCTCCATTTTTACTATTAATTCTTAGCTTAGATTTAGATTAGCTTCTTTCAACCCTTTCTCTTTTGTTATTTTTTTAACTCCTTGTTAGAGTACGATTCCAAGCATCAAAATAATGCTAAATTTGATGAACATGGTGAGTTTCAGCTAGTTGTTTTGAGTGAGCAGAAACTATCCATTCATTTCCAGCACCTTGAAACTCCATTTGCAAATGCAACCTCCCATGCTTTCTAAACCATAAAGGCCACCTTGCATGATTACTAGAAAATAACATCAACCAACTGAACTATTCCAAGCATTGTCATGACATGACACCTGAGAAACCTTGGGGTGATTTCTAAAACCTTGTTGTAGAAATTACCTTTCAAGAGAGGTAGTCCACCTATGTGTTGCCTTTGTTGAGAAGGTGCAAAAACACCCATCAATAGTAGCCATGATTTCCATTTTCTCTACTTCCCTTTTGAGAGCCTCATTTTCCTTCCTTAATTTGTCCATCTTAGATTCTGATTTTGGGGGAATGGGAGGTTTCTCAGATGTGGATTTCTCATTGATAACCATGTTTTTTATACATTGATTTCCTTTTTCATTTGGTAGGTTGGAGATATTTTTAGTAGGATGTGGAGCAACATCACTAGTGACTTTAGATTTGGTTTGGCTAGTGGTATCAACATTTTTTATGGGATCTTCTTGATTATTCTTGCCAAGGATCTCAGACACAATAGGGCCTGTGGGAATTGGTTAAGGGTCAACTTGATTCATAAGTGGAACTCCCTTATTAGGGTCTCCCTTTCATTCATGGAACTCCTTACCCCTCTTTCATTTTCCTTATTCCTTCTTATTTGAGACTAAATTTGAATTTCTCTTTTGAGAGCACTAACATCTCCAAATACCTCTTCAAGATCTGGGAGAGTGATTTATGAACCAGAAGACTCCTTGAGATCTATTAGGTTTTGGGAAGCATTATTAGTTCCAGTTAACAAATCAGGTAGTAAAGGTGAATATCCATTGAATGCAAGAGGGATAATGTCACCAACAACAATAGAATTGGTAGAAGCAACATTTTGATGATGGCTCCTACTTCTACTCCTACCTTGCCTAGGTCTAGCCCTATGGATACTTGTGATAGTCTTTTTATCACGATCATCTTCTTCTTCACAAGCTAACCCTAGAAAATTCTCTTGACTTTCATTCCTACTAGAACTTCTTAAAGGAATTTGAGTTTTAGGAACATGATGGGGAGTAGACTTGCTTGTGTCTACATCCTTAGCTCGTAATGATGGTGGAATCTATTGATTAGAACTTTCATCTTTTTGTACCCATTGGCCCTTCTACTTGGGAGTATTTGGAAGCTTTCCTTCTAGCCTTTCTTCTAGATGCTTCATGTAACCTCTGGTTTTCCTCATCTTTCTTTTGCAACTCTTATTCTTTAATTTCTTCTTAATTTCTTCAAATAATGCACACTACTACAGAGACTTCAAAGTCACCATCCAAAATTGATTAGGAATTGCAAATAATAATTACAATTTTGCAAATATTTAAGTGAATTGCATGGATTTGGAAATACAAAGAACTCTTAAGACCATCCTCAACACTCTAGGTGGAGGATTTACCTGAGCATACATAGACTTAGCTGGATTTATGCAAATGACCTTCAAATGAAAAATTATGAGAGAGTTCAACAAGCTTTAGCAAGATTGGACAAATATTTGCAAAAATTTACACCTTATTATGAAAATATAAGACTCTAATTGCAATGCTTTGGAAAAAGCACATTGGGACATGATGAATGTTTTCACAAATTTGTCCCTAGTAGAGTCACCAATCTGTTGGTTATTTTTCAAGAACCAAGCTGATCTTCAAGGAAGCCTATGGACTTTGCCATTTCCAATTCTCAACAACTTGAAGGGATTTTCCAATGAATGAGTGAAAGTAGCAATTATTTCCTCCTACACTTTGGGCTCTGTAAGACCTGAGAGGGTGATCCCACAATGTATTTAAAGACCTTTTCACCTAATGACTAAATATATTGCATATAATAGATAAATTCTCATATAATAGCTCAATGGAATGTATTAAGAAGTTGGCTACTCCTAGACAACACTCAACATTTAGAGCATGAGAATGGAAAAACTTAATACAAAATAGTAGCGGTTGTAATCCATTTGAAAATTTGTTTATAAGATTGATTTTTTGTTGAACGATCAACAAAATGTATCATGAGTATACAATTTAGATCAGTGACCTATCCTAGGAAGGGATCCAATCTTAAAACCTATACAATTTGACAAAAATTAACACATAGCATCATTAAGCTTTGATAATACTACATTACAACATCACATTCATTATATCCTCAACTATAACTTCTTATAAAGGTCCTAGTACTCAATTTACATGAACCTATAGCTTCATCCAATCATTTTCATTAATTCATTGAATTAAAAGCAAGAAAAAAACTATACATCCACTAGAAATCAATGAAGAAAAATAAGATAACCTTGATTATATTATTCATAATCCATGAAACAAGTACAAGAGGAGAGAAATAGTCTTGAATTTGCACCATTTTGTATTCAATTGCTAGTATTGTTATCAAATTACATATACATATTGACAGGCTCAAAACCTAAGACAAAACTCTAAAATGCTCTTTGTATTCCCTTTACGAAACTCTCTATGATCAAGTAACGAGCAATGAACCCATACTTCTGGCCTTGAATTCCTTCTTATAGAAATGAAGGAGAAAATAAGCTTTGGGCCAGAGCATACAGATGTCCTATTTCTATTGGACGGATACAAAATATTCCCTATTGCAGCTATATTTGCAATTTCATATGGAGGGAAATATTACACGACACAAAGACCCTTTTTATTTGGTGATGAAGATCATGTACCGCCTTCCAAAAGGCATCTTTGAGCTAATGTAACAATATCCATATGATCTCAAAATTGTATTCACGTACTCGAAACAAAGATGAAAGAAAAGCATAAAATGTAGAAAAGTAGAAGAGACAAAATACCTTCCATACCTGCATCCTTTTCAACCATTTCAAATTGGAGATAAAGCAATATTTTATCCATACTTTATCAAAGGCCTAATTTGTACTAATTTCAGGCCATGTATTGTCTTTCTCTAATCCGTTATTCACCATGTTTGCAAACTTAAAACCAAAATTGTGTTCACCATTCCACAACTGCAACTCAATCCTCTAGAACATCCAAATATTTATCCTTCCAAGCTTGAAAATATTCTTCCATAGGCTAATCAAATGTGATAATATTATCAGCCTTTTTCCTATAAGGAGCATATTTAGTGACAAATTTATTAGCCTCCTTATCAAACTCTTCTAAAACAACTCTTGCATGAGCAAGCATATCCATATTTTTTTTAACATGCTCATATCATTTTCTTTATAGATCTTGGCTACTTCATCTGAGATTACCTCATTTTTCTCCCTTTTCCATTCATGTAGGGTTTTAATATTACCACTATTTTTTAATATGTCAGGCAAAAGGCCATGATGTATTTCATGAAATCTCTTTACAAATTTCCTTATTTTAGCCTCTAAAGGCTCAATCTTGCCCTGGAATTCTTGAATTCCACTTATAGTCTTAAGGGTAGACTGGATCTTGGTAGGCTTGTTCACATCATGTTTAGACCCTACAACCATTAACCTCAAATCCTGCAACCTAGGGACCCATGTCTCCATAAGTGGAATGGCTACCTCATCAATATCAAATTTTTTATTGCATTTACCATTGAGGAGTAATTAGCATGAATGATAATTAGTCTTCTATCAACTTGTCTATTCAAATGTTCCAAAACTACAATTACAATTTTTAGGTTGCTATCAAAAATATCCTTATCACATCAGTTGATATTCTCTTCATATTCTTTCAATTTTGCAAGCAATTCTTCTTTATTGATTTCCTCTGCTTGTGGTGCACTTGATGAACTTGGTCCCTCCACAGAAATGGACACATTTCCCATATTATAGGGCACAATTTTCAATGAAGAATTTGCAGGAGGTGTAGGGGTAGATGGTGTGGTAGAAGGGGAGGCAGTATCTATTTCCATTATCTCTCCTGATTGCAAATTCTACATCTATTCCTTTAATAATGCCAATTCAATTTGCAATTGTATTGTTTGTTGTTGAACCTTGTCATATTCAATCAATACATCATTATACTTTTTCCTAAGACTTTCCTTCTCTACTGTCACAAATTCAATAGTTGCTTTTGTAAGTTGAGAAACATTGACGGACATTGTGGCAGCCTCAATAGTTGATGTGGCAGCCTCAATAGTTGAAGTGTCAAATACTCTTTTTATTATTAGGCTTCCCTTATAATCTGTAACAAGCTCTATAATGTCTGGCTTCTTGGTGTTGGGGGCTAGGCCCCAAATGGCCAATGTATCCCACTGCCCACTGAATGTAGATCCTTGTAGTATTATCGTTGCTTCTTCTTAAGAATTATAGAGAGGTCTATCATATCTTTTAATTGTATCAAAAGAAATCGCAAAGGATAAATCCCACTCAAGCAATAAAAAGTTCCACTTTTCCTCACCAGTTCTTTTCCCTCTCGAGCAATTATTTTTTGATATTTATTTTTCATTTCTTTTATTACTTGGGCTTGGATGATTGCATCAGGAAACTATGGATGTAACCTTCTTTTCTATGCAATTTTATTAACAAATTCATCCTTCTTAGCCCTCCAAAAATTTCCATGAAGGATTTTGACTTCACAAAAGAATCATCATCCATAAATTTTGTGCATGTATCCTCTCTAACATCATTTTGGCTATTTAAGTTGGTGAGGTCAGCCTTGCTTAATCTCAAACCAAGTTGTTGTGGTACAATCTCCTTGGGTGGAAAAGGCATTCCTTTTTGCATTTCCTCTTCTGTTACCATGATCTCTTCCTCAAAATCTTCTTCATAATCCACCAAGCTGGTTGTTTGAACCTTTTGCTTCTTCAGAGGTGGCTTGATGAATGGCTTAGATTCGGTCAACAAAGTTTGAAAAAGCTTACTATAGGCCTCTATTATTTTTGACCAATCAGAAACAAGTTGTGTGGAAAATTCTCCTAGTCACCCACAAGCTCCACCACTTCTTAAGCATTGAGGAAAAATTCCACGTGTTGGCTTCCCCACTCCCCCATCAGTCTTAACCCATGTGCAACTTTCAGTAGCGAGGAGATGGGGAGCAGTCCAAATTCAATCTAGATTCATCAATATGTGTGATCCTTACATCTCAAGCCTTCGACAATGTGCATAAACTTCAAATACGATGGATGGATCAGATTATAACATCTCATTTTATTTTAAAACACGTCATATAGTCCCTTTAGTAGTGCGGACCTTAATATATTCAACCCTTCGCTAAAATATTTTATTAATATTTCCTCCCTCTCTTATGTTCTTTCAACTACTCTGATTTCTCCACGTGGCACTCTCCCACTTCCCTGTTAAGAGATGGGAGATAGAGATGGGTCACTCGTGGGCAGGTAGGGAAGGGTTTATATTCAACCAAGCCACCTTATCTTGACTATCGATATCATTAGAAGAAGTACTTGCTACCTTTGAAACTCAATGGGTCCTTCTGATAGGGAGACACATTTCTTTGCCTGCTAGCCTGTGATATTATTTTAATGCATATTAAAAGTAGGTGAGGGAATGGGGAATGGTCTAGATGTATCTGCATTGCTTCATTACCACCGTTAATCTACCAAAAATTTCCACCAGCTGACTTTGAGAGTATTGGGGCCCATCGTTGCATTGGACATGTGGCACTTGCTTGCCCACTAGTCTGCCCAAATATTTTAATGGGAAATAGAAACAAACAAGGGCATGGGGAACGTTTAAGATTTTATCGCCTAGATCCAACGATTCTCATAAAAATTGATATTTGCACGTGCACAAGTTAGTTCTTAAAAAGGGGCCCAACTAGGCATATGATAGGTGGGGACATAAGACTTGAGGCTAAGAATTTAGGCCGATTATAAAATATTAAAACTTTGACTTAGGACCATATAGTAATTATTTCAGGATTATAAACCCACGTAACATAAGGCAATATTTCTAGTAAATCAAGGGGTGGCAACTAGGAGTGTTAAGATTGAGGGGCCAATAAATAGATGCACTCAATGGCATAAGATATGACTTGAATGATCGGGAACATGCGACAAGATGTCAACAGAAAATTAGAACATTAGCAAAGGGATTTAAACCTAGGATTTCTTAGGAATGGTTTAAGAGGCACCAAAACCCTAAACTATGACAATGAGTGAAACCCTCAACCATAGGACACATCCAGATCATGAAAACACCCTAATTTTACAAGATTTATCAATGGAATGTAAATATTTTTAGGGGTTCCACTAAGGAAAATGTAAATGATGTGAAATTTAGATATGTGATAGATGTCAATGTGTAGATGCTATATCCCACTCCACAAACTAAGAAATGGTGATGTGATAAAATATGACATGAACCACTAAAACTACTACTAAATGTAATGCAAGAAGAACTAGTTTTGGTTAATGCAGTATTGCTTTACAACTATAGATTCTCCTGCATCAAACACCCAATTTTGGAAGAAAGGTGATTCCCTAACTTTCTAGGGCTAAGAGGAAAACCAAGATGTTCCACCTTAGCTTGATAAATCCATGATGAGTCCTCCACTAGTCTGTCTTTCCACTTCACAAGATATTCTTTGTACTGCTTGTTCCTAGTGCTCCTTGTTATGGTATCTAAAATTTGCTCAATCTCCTCCAGTTCCTGACATGGTAAGTGCTCCTTCAAATCCACTCATGACTTTGACCACTCGACTTTCCATCATGAAATTCATATATGTTTACAATATTGAAAATAGGTGATATACCCAATCTCTCTAATAACTCCACTCCATATGCATTTATAGAATCAAACTTCCTAAGTATCTTACATGGTCCAAACTTTCTCATTTTCAACTTATTGTATGTACCAACTGAAAATCTCTCCTTCCTCAAAGATACCATCACTTTATCTTGAACAAAAAATTCCTTATATCTCTGGTGCTCATCTTCCTTTTCATTATACTTACCATTCATGTCTTCTAAATGCTTTTAGACTTTATCATGCAATGTCTCCATGAAATGTACAAACTCTTCTTCCTCTGCACTCCTTTTACTCTCCATACTAATGTCCCTTAACTCTAAAACTCCTCTAGGATCTACTCCAGTAACAATCTGAAATGGTGCTTTCCCTGTACTCTTCTTCACTAAATTATTGTATGCAAATTCTACCTATGGTAAAACTACATCCCAACTTCTTGCCTTATCTCCAATCAAACATATCAACAAGTTATCCAAACTTTTGTTTACTACTTTTTGTCCATCTGTTTGTGGGTGATATGTTTGTATCTAAGGGTTATTTTAAAGTTTAGTTTATCAAATGAATTGAAAGCATAAACCCAAAGAAATAATTAAGTGCAAAGGAAAAATAAACAAAAACACATAAAATAGAACAATCTCACCCAATGTTTTCATTCTCCATGGTTGATCTCCATTACACCTTCTAACTTGTTGATTTGTGCTTCCCTCAGATCGAACGTGCAAGCAATCCTTGACAAAGTCCTACACAAGCTTTGAAGGATTTTCTTCTAAAAAGCCTATACCTATGACAATATGATTGAAATGTCTATGCCTAAATATGCCAATACTAAATGGAATAAGATAATAAATGCAGCAATTTCTATGAAATATCTAAGTATGTCAGTGCGTAATCTAAAAATGAGAGCAAAATAGCATTTTATAGAAAATGCCATTTTGAATGGACGGACGAGATTGACTTTTGACAGAGACCTAAAATCAGAGGCCCAGATTAAATGTGATAATCCCTAATTAGGGTTAGGGAAAAATCATTAAGCGAGTGGTCGAGATTTCATCTAAGAGAATCGAATCGGTGGTGCAAAATAAATGAGATAATTAATTCAAAAATAAAGATTTTCGAAAATCAAGAAGATAAGAGTTGAACTAAAGATCATATTTTGAAAAATCAATAATCTGTTTGATTACTTGATTTTTGGAGGAAAGTTACCAATTTGAATTAAATTAATTCAAAATATGGATTTTGTGAAATAATAAATAATCGATTTTTAGATTATTTACCAAAATGGACTGTCAGTTAAGAATGTGATGACATTTTAAATAATTTCATTTAAAATGAGATGAATATTAATTTTGACAATTAAATAATTAAAGATAATTATTTAATTAGGAGATAAGATTAATTAATTAAATAAATTAATCAATTCATTTAATTATGACAATTAGTGACATATTAAATAAATAAATAAAACTTATGTATTTAATAATCAGGAAGATATGACTGAAGAAGGGTAATTAAATAAATTTAGAAATTTATTTAATTAGGGGAAGACTTAGATAATTAATGACATATTTAATAAATAAATAAAATTTATTTATTTAATAATCATGAAGAATAAAAGGACATGAATTAATTAAATAATTATGAATTATTTAATCAATAGTCGAATGTGGACCAAAGACATAATTAAATGTCATAATTATGCTAGGACAAAAGTGGTAAAAATAGAGCCTAGGTCATTTTTAAGTGTTTACATTTTGCCCCTCTTTGTCATAATGTAGCATGTCACATTGTGACAAAGAAAATAAGTCAAAGCCATGCCCCAATGACGGTGTAGAGTATCAATGCCCCCTCGGGAAATTTTTCAAATTTTGGGTCGGCGACAGAAAAATTTGTAAAGGGTCTCGATAAGTCAATTTGATGACTAGAAAAACAATGGCACAAACGATTTCAAGTTCTGACATGTTTAAGGCAGCCAATGGGGTGCTCAAAGTTGGTCAAATGAGCCTCCACTAATAACCTAGTTGAAAAATGCCATTTTGACTTTATAAATAGGTTGACAATGGGGTAAAAGTCAATTCATTCTTACTATTTACATTGCAAATTTTGAGAGCTCAGAGTGAAAAGGAGCACAACGAGGATGGTGATTCCAGTGAAAGAGCATCGCGGTGAGATTGTGCAGACTTTCAGGTGGCCAGAGGGCTCAGAGCCAGTGGTATGTACCCCTATTGTCCTTCCTAATTTTTTCATTTTACGTGCCAAAAGTAGGTTTCTAGGATGAACAACAAATGCGCCGCGACACATATGTGTTAGCATAAGCCTCATTTGACTTTGCGTTCGATGCAAGCGCAATGGTAAATTATGGGAGACTGAGGTTTTGTGCCACATTTTCCAAAAATTGCGATGTTCACCTTTTTGAGTTGCATTTCAAGGTTGGAATGCCACATTCATCATTTTGCAACGCAATTTCCTATTTAAGCGACGCATTCGATTGGAACGACGCAAGTGTCAAATTTTGTGACGCAATTGTTCTGATGCAACACATTTGAGCAATTGAGCAACACAATTGTCATGTTGCGACGCATTTGAAGTACGAAGCGACGCATTCGAGTTTTTGCGATGCAATTGCAGTCAACGCAATGCATTTGAATTTTTCTTTGACTAGGGCTGATTTTGATGTTCTTCGAATATGAAATGGTTTGTGATGATACTGGCAGCTGCCTAGAAGGTACTCATGCATTGTTTGGCTTGTTTGCAGAGATAGCTTGCCCCTATTTATACATGAGAGAGCAGACCAATGACATTCTGGTTTGCTGATCAGCTAAGCCTACGAGAGCAGCGACAATTGATGTCACTGGGTTTGTACTATGTCTCCTATATGCCTGCCATTCGGGCAAATAGGGGACTACTGACTACGCTATGCGAGCATTGGCATTCGGAGACCTATTCTTCCACCTGCTGATGGGTGAGGCAACCATCACACTGGAGGATGTGTATCGCATTCTACGAGTGCCAATCTGAGGAGAGCGGATCGTCTACGACCCTCGCCATGGTGAACATACCTTCTAGGCATACTATCAAGATGAGGGTGCAGGGCTCGGCATCCAGGGATACGAGATCTGATAGGAGTTCATGGCAGAGCACTATGCTCATTTTGATGCATTCCTAGTGACTCTTATTGGCGATATTTTGATTCCTGACTGTCAAGGACATGGGTTCCCTATTGGTTGGGGAGACGTCTTGGTTGGGATGAGGTGGGAAATGATAGTTTATGCCTGGGGCTCATGCTTGTTGGGCACATTCTACCACCAGATGCACGAGGTTATTTACCGGAGGGCAGAGAGTATATCCTATGGGATGACACTGATGATGATTTGGGTCTGGGAGCATATAGCCATATTTCGCCCACCCATTCAGGGACCACTACTGGCCGAGGGGATGTCCTATACCTATTATTATGCTGGCACCTTACAACAGACATAGATGGGTGAGACAGGTTGGTGGCAGCATCGGATTGACACGATGGTGTCCTTTATTGAGCGACCATACAGAGACTACGAGTAGTGGGATGATGAGGTGGACCATCTAAGCCTATGCCGATAGTACTGCTACTTCATTGGCAGGACGATGCAGAGTTTGCTGATCATAGATATGTATCTATCGTAGCATATCCTCAACTAGTTTGGAGAGTGGCAGGGTGTACCTATATGGACAACCGAGTATGCCCGATCGTCCAGAGAGTATGCTTGGGGACTAGCCATTCCAGTAGCCTTTGGATAGCAGCAGATTGATGGGCTAGGAGCCCAGCTGTGGGGATGGAGAGGTGGGATTTTTGATCTTGGGACCACAACAAATTATGATCTATGGTGGCAGGCACATAGACCAGTGCCATTGACAAATCCCGATGGGCCAACACTTGTGGACAGACGGTCAGTGATACCTCGTGTGCCGAGATCCAAGTGAGGAGGTAGGGATAGTGACAAGGGAAGAGGCTAGGGGAGGGATGGAGGCAGAGATGGAGGCAGGGGGAGAGACGAAGGCTGAGATGTAGGCAGGGATGGAGGCCGAGGTGGAGATGATGGAGGTGATGGGGATGATGGAGGAGATGGTCAGAGACAGAGGAGAGATGGTCAGAGATAGGGCTGGAGGGTTTGCCCATGTGTGGCAAAGGTAGAATTAGATGCTATCCCCAAGGTGGTTGAGGAAGGGGAGAGAGAGGAGGAGGAGAAACCGAGACAGGAGGGAGAGGGTGAGGAGAGACATGAGGAGAGGGAGAGGGGAGGATGTGGAGGTGGCGAGGGCCAGACAAGAGGAGGATGTGCCTCGAGATGAGGGAGTCAGTGGAGAGGATGTGGCAGAGGATGACGATGATGAGGATGATGCCATGGATGAGGCCGAGAGACTCCTCATATGGTAGATGGTGGAGGGAGAGGAGGAGATACCGTCCTCCTCGAGATTGCCCCAGGATGCCACGATAGATCAAAGGGTGGCCGATTTACAGAGGAGACTAGATGAGAGCATGGCATAGGTTAGAGCACTGTAGTTAGAGTTAGAGGTGGCTTAGGTAGAGTGGGATCAGGTAGTGATCTGCCAGCAGGACTCAGCTCAGTGGTGTGTCGAGTTTGCAACATTACGCACAAGGCCCTCTAGGGATATTGCTCGTGAGTTGGCTAGGGTGAGCACGAGGTTGGGACAGTACAAGACTTTATATGAGCAGGAGGTGCCTCTTGAGTGACGAGATCTAACACTATCATGCTCACAGATGAGGACAGGTAGTGGACACAGATCAGGGAGTGGCAGTGGTAGCCAGAGTCACACCAGTGTAGGAGGATCGACCTCCATAGGGCACACATTAGGGCACAGGTCCCACCACTCACACAGGCATGCCTCAAGTCACCATTCGAGCAATAGTCACTGGTCTACCGGTTCAGTGTAGAGATCAGTACAGAGGCAGTCTCTAGTGGCAAATCTTTCTACCTCTCAGAGTCAAGCCGCAGTGATATCACAGGTGTCTATGACTGTGGAGATGATGTCGTCAGTGTCGGTTCCATTGGTTGCATAGGCAAAGGCTCCTATAGGTCTGCCCATCATTTCAGTTCCAGTCATAGAGCTCTAGCCACCACACTTTTCGCCATGAGGGGATGATGAGAGTCTACCCTAGGGGCATGTTTGTTACTATGACACATTATGTATAGACTATTGAGCCTGCGAGCTCCATTTTTGAGATATCTCTTGACTTTATCCTATGACATTGTACATTTTTGAGATGATATTATATGATGATGCAGTTTTGATGTGGCCTACATGTGTGCTATGTGATGTTATTTGATTTATGCATTATGGTATATGTGATGTATGATGTTGATTTATGATGTATCATGTATGTCCTATGATGCTTACTTATAATTATGATGCCCTGATGATGCAATGCTTACTTATATGTGATGATAATGATATGCATAGTGTATTTATTAAATGGATGCAATGTTGATGATTATGTTAATGCAATGTTTATGATTATGTTAATGCAATATGCAATGATATGTATATGATTTAATGCTATGGATAATGTATGTATGGACCTAATGCAATGTTTATATGATCATGTATGTACTCATGTTTTTGCATGTCATAGGATATCATCGTGAGATGGATGAGAGAAGATGACTAGACTGACAAGAGAAGATGACTAAAACAAAGGAGATGCATGTTAGTTCCTAGACCAAATCCTTCAAAACTTTACCATAGGACTTTAATATTTATTCCTCTTAATCATCATTGGGAAAACTATTGTAATGGCCAACAAACACCATGATATGACATAGATCAAAGTGTGCAAGGTTGTACCATCACATAAGGCAAGCAATCACAGACAAGGATGATCATGACTCAAACTAGAGCGTGATTGCCTAGTCTTTTTGTCATAATCAACCAAAAGCAGAAAAAGACAAGGACAATTCATGAAATGTCATTGCTTCTCTAAATCCTGTTTCCAGGACATCCTTGAGAAACTAGTAGCATGATTACCATAATTCAAAAATAGAGCCCTTATCATGATACGTCATTGTTTTTCTAAATCCCAGAATCAGGACCTCGCTGAGAAACTAGTAATCATGTGTGTCAATCATCATGATACATCGCTGCTTCTCTAAATCTTGTTATTGGGATCTCGCTGAAAAACTAATAACATGATAAAAAGCCAAAAGACAAATGCCAAATGTTTTCCAAGTGCATCTGGATATCCATTGTTCTGATGTCAAGATGTCAGGTTTGATGATGATGAGATGCCAGAGTGTCAAATTTTTGATGATACCCAGATGACAAATGTCAAAAATTGCCGAATTTAGGAAGGACACATCTTGAATAATGTTGATGTTGAGAGGATTTTATCCCTAAAAGTTGAAAGGGGTCCCTCGAAATGATGACAATGCATAGGAATGACACATCCTAAGGCATAAATGACAGAGTTTGTTCTTCAGAAGGACACATCTGAAGAATACTGATGTCAAGAGGAGTGATCCTTAGATGTCAGGAGGATCACTCAAAATCTCAAATGACAGTGATGATGCCTAGGAAGGACACATCTGAAGAATATTGATGTCAAGAGGAGTGATCCTTAGATGTCAGGAGGATCCCTCAAAATATCGAATGATAGTGACAATGCCTAGGAAGGACACATCCTAAGGCATGAATGACAGAGGTTATCTTTCAAAAGGACACATCTGAAGGCTAACCAAGAGTTGACAGTTTGATAGGTTATGATGATTTGACTTGCTTTGACCGATTTTGACTTGTGTTGACCATATGTCGATATTGTCATGATGGTATGTGCTAATGAGATTGACATGCTAAATAAATGATTGCCATAATTTGCTTTATAAGCTTTATCTGTTTGGGAATGATTTTCTTTGTCTTGAAGACCTTTTGATGTGTGTACCAGTGTAGTGCCATGAACCCCAATTTACTGACCTAGTGTGGCCCCGGGGGCTCATCAACAGATGGCCTTGCCTATGTCATGCACTTAGAGACCTCTTAGTTCAACACGACCAATGACTTTATCTTGATGACCAAAGATTCTGCCAATGATTTTATTTTGACAAACCTAAAACGATTGATGTAATGTCTCGGGGACTCAAGTATGAGTCTTTCCTACGTAGCAAATGCACAGAGACAACATAGTTTAGATAGATGACAAAGACTTGATTGATTGTCATGATAGACTTGAGAAGAGATGACTCTATGTTTGACATCCTGTTGTGGTTTTCTTCATGACATTTTTCAATTTTTAGGTCTTTCTTCAGGACATTTTGCGATGTTTTTGGGTATTTTTTTCAGGACTTTTTGCCACGTTTTTTGTCTTTTTTCAAGACTTTTTGCCATTTTTTTAATCTTTTTTTAGGACTTTTTGCCATGTTTTTTGTGTTTTTTTAGGACTTTTTGGCATGTTTTTTGTCTTTTTTCAAGACTTTTTGCCAATGTTTTTTGTCTTTTTTTTTAGGACTTTTTTCCAATTACCAAAACCATGTGTGACATCCACTGCAGTTACATGATAAAAAAAATTCCCCTAGTCAGGTCCAAGACTTAGCCAATTTTAGGGGACATGAAAGGGATGTTGTCGGTGTACCAGATGGATAGTCATCAGGACTTGATTCCAACCATTTATCAACCATGAAGGGAAGGGTATAATGTGGTGGTGACAGAAAATGTATTTCATCCTAGGCCACATCAGACAAAGTGATAGTAGATGGCAGAGCAATGATTGATTATGCATGGCGCCTGTTTGCTAGGTTTTCACCATGGTACTTATCCAAAGCGCCTATTTGCCAGGTTTTCACTGTTGGACGACTCATTTTTCTTTACTATTTTTTACTTTTTTTTATTTTATTTTTTTGGTGCTGCCAAGATGACTATTTCCCAAGTTTTCATCAAGGCAATGATTTTTTATTCTTTTTTCAAATTTTCTATATTTTACAGTTTTCAGCTCGATCTCCTGATGTTATGCATAGAACTTTCAGAGATGTAAACTATTGATAGGCTATTTCAATTGTTCCCCATCTAGAGTCACCAGCTGATAGGCTCTAGAACCAAAAGAAGATATGATGATGTAAGGACCCAACCAGTTTGGTTCAAACTTTCTCGGCTTTTCTCTGTCAGTCTGGTTCTTAGGGTTTTGCATGAGGACCAAGTCACCAATGTCAAATTTCTTGACCATGACTCTCTTATTGTAACTGTGAAAGAGACGGTTCTGATACGCCTATAGATGGTTCAGTGAATTTTTCCTTCTTTCTTCTAGCATCTCTAGCTCATGCAGGCGCGATTGTCTATACTCCTCGTCATTAGTTAAACCTTTCAGGGAGACTCATAACGAAGGAATTTCAACCTTAATGGGAAAGATGGCCTCAGTTCCAAAGACCAGGGTAAATGGAGTGGCTCCTGTAGGCGTACGAATGCTAGTGCGGTAAGCCCACAGAGCAAGGTTGAGTTGTATATGCCAGTCACGACTAGTGTCATTGGCAGTCTTTTTGAGGATTTTAACAATGGTTTTATTTGATGCCTCAGCTTGACTATTTCCTTGTGGGTATTATAGAGATGAAAAATGGTGTTGGATGTGAAATCACTCACATAACTCATGAACGTCTTAGTTTTTGAATGGACGTCCATTATCAGTGATGATGGATTGTGGAAGGCCATACCGACAAATGATGTAGTTAAGAATCAACTTGGATATTTGCTTGTCGGTTATGTATTTCAGAGGGATGGCTTCAATCCACTTTGTAAAATACTTAGTGGCGATGATGATGAATTTTTGGCCATTGGATGAGGTCGGATGGATCTTACCCATGAGGTCGAGTCCCCATTGACCGAAGGTCCAAGGAGAGGTGATCGGCCGAAGTTCCTGTGTTGGAGCATGGATCAAATCACTGTGAATCTGGCATTTGTGACAAGTCCTGACATATTCTATTGCATCTTTTTCAACGGTTGGCCAATAGTACCCAAGTATCGTTACTTTCTTGGCTAGAGTAGGACCACTCGAATGAGATCCGCATATACCATCATGCACTTCACGTAAGGTTGTACGTGCTTCGTTGGTGTCGAGACATCTAAGGAGGGTGTCATCAAAGCTATGATGGTAAAGGGTGTCACTGACGATGGCATACCTGCGGCTTTTTGGATAAAGGACTTCCTCTGGTTATTGGATAGGTTAGGTGGAAGGGTTTGAGACTTAAGGTAGTCATAAATATTTTGGTACCAGGGAGAGTCAAGACCAACAAGTTTACAGACCATATTTGACTCTAGAATGTCATATGAAGGGACCAACAATTGCTCTATTAGGAATTATAGCTGAGTTAGATTGCTTGGTATGTCAAGGAGAGAGCCTATTGTAGCCATGGCATCCACCGCTTTGTTCTGTGCTCTTGGAACTTGTTCAAAAGTTACCATATGAAAGTACGTTTGGAAGCTGTCAACCATCCGTTTGTAGGGCATCAACTTCTCATCTTGTGTGTCATAGTCATTGTTAACATAGTTGATGACGAGCTGAGAATCCCCATAGACATGTAGTGCTTTGATTTTCCATTTTATTGCCATTCTTAGTCTTGTAACTAGTGCCTCGTATTCTGCCACATTGTTTGTGCATGGGAAGCAAATGTAGAAAGACTTAGAAATGGAGTCTCCTTGAGGGGTGATGAACAAGATTCCTACCCCCGAGCCATGATTTGTGTGTGATCTGTCAAAGTAGAGTCGCCAAGGTGCCTTAGGTTCCATATGGAATATCGACTCATTTGGAAAATCTGCCACTAACAGGTGATCACTTTGCAAAGATGCATCTGCCAGTTGGTCCGCTATGACTTGTCCTTTTATTTCCTTTCTTTCTACATATTAAATGTCATATTCACTCAGAATCATGACCCATTTTTCCAGATGTCCTGTTAATGCTACCCAACTTAACAAATATTTGAGGGGGTCAATCTTTGCTACTAGTTGTGTCTGATGGCTTAACATATAATGTCTTAGATTTTGTGCTGCAAAGACCACGGCTAGACAAGCTCATTCAATTGGTGTGTAGTTCAGTTCATACCCGACCAATGTCTGACTAATGTAATATATAGCTCTTTCTTTTTCTTCTTGGTCGTTTTTTGCTAGTAATGCCCCCAGTGTTGAATTAGTTGTCAAGATGTATAGGATTTATGGCTTTTCATGAATGGGAGGCATGAGGACTGGCATTGAAAGTAGGTAATCTTTGATTTGCTGAAAGGATTCTTGACATTTATCTATCCACACAAAGGGGATACCCTTGCGCAATAGATATTGGAATGCCTAACACTTGTCAGCCAATTGGGCTATGAAGCACCGAATAGATTGTACCCTACCTTGTAGAGTTCTGAGTTCACTGATTCCTCTGGGTGGAGGCATGTCTATGATGACTTTGACTTTCACTGGATCAACCTCAATGCCTCTTCAAGAAACTATGTATCCCAAGAGTTTACCCGATGTGACACCGAAGACACATTTCTTAGGATTTAGCCGAACTTTGTACTCTTCTGGTCTCTTGAAAATTGTGTCTAACACCTTCAGATGATCTTTCCTTGTTACTAATTTAGCCAATAGGTCATCTACATAATCTTCCATTATTTTATGCATCATGTCATGGAATATTGTGGTCATAGCCCTTTCATATGTGGCGCCTGCATTTTTGAGACCGAATGGCATGACATTCCAACAGTATGTACCCCATGGACAAGTAAATGTCATTTTGTGCTAGTCTTTAGGGGCAATGTGAATCTGATTATAGCCAGAGAAACCATCCATGAGGGATAGCATCTCATATCCTATTGTGAGGTCAACTATGATATCAATATTCGGTAAAGGAAAGTCATCTTTTGGGCATGCTTTATTTAGGTCTCTAAAATTTGTACAGATGCAAATCATCCCATTTGGCTTTGTTACTGGCACCAAGTTAGATATCCATTCAGCATAGTCAATAGACCGTATGAATCCAGCATCTAGAAGTTTCTTCAACTCAACCTTGACCAATAGAGCGACTTGAGGGTGCATTTTGCGTAACTTATGTTTGACTGGTTTGGCATTAGGTAATAGTGGCAGATGGTGCAGAACCAGTTCTGGGTCTAATCCTAGCATGTCAGCATAGGACCATGCGAAGCTGATTTTATGTTCTACAAAGAATTTATGAAATTCTAGTCTCTCTTCTTCAGTCAGGGATGCGGCAAAGAGGACCATTTTGGGATCTTCTGCAGTTGATATGTTGTCTTCTATTGTGTCTTCGATAAGCATAGCTGATTTCTCTTGTTGTATGAGAAGAAATTCCAGTCCTCCATCTTTGGGAACCTTAGAGAGGTTTTCACCTACAGATACATCCTTTGTTTTTACTTTTTTTGTCGTCAAAAGGTGCCTTTCAGTTTTCACCTAAAGACGTGTCATTTTTTATTTTATTTTTGTTTCTAATTTTGTGACTGGACGACTGAGCAGTCTCGCTGAAGTATGTCGTGCAATCTAAATCAATGTTGAATCCTAACTTGTGATCACCACTGGGTATGCCCTCACATAATCCCATAAACTCTGCAATTGCCTCATCATTCTGAAATGTGTCTAGGACTAGCGGGCCTTGTTGGTCCCAATCGACTAGTTGAGGATAAACTAAGGAAATGCCATCATCAGTATTGGTGAATTGAAGGGAGGATGCAGAAATCATGCAGATGGATTCAGTGATATTGTAGATGAGACTATCATCATCCAACTCCACATCGGACTCTATCCAATATTCCCTTTCACTAGTCTCATATTCATTGTCAAAATAAGGGGTGAAGGACTTAGAGTCCTAGTTGTCAGTATCATCTGGTACTTCAGATGGATTGGACTGAAGGGATTCAGATGGTGGGTCTTGTATGTCATGGGGAGTGGTAATGGGACTTTGAATATTTAGTGCCTGAACAATTAAATGTTTGCCAAAATCTTTGTTCAGAGGTTAGTTCCCCTATTTCGACAAAAAAATCATTGAGGAAACAGTCACTTAAGGATCGTTTTGAACCAAATTCCCACTCTTGGGAGTCAATTTCGGTGAGGGTTTCCTTAGTGGTCTCGACACTTTTCGAAGCATGTACTCGCTCACTCGAAATTCCAATGGTACGTCGATCATCATTATCGGGTGATCCAAACCCTAATCCAAATACTTTGGTATTTGGAAAGGTTCTATTGGCTCTCTTCATCTAGTTTTATTTCTGCCTAGGCCACTAGTACCATCGTAGCCCTTAGCCTTCATTATGTCATAACCCTTGCCATATTTTTGAACTGGTAATGGGGGTAGTGCGATAGTATCCTTATAGATCCATCTTGTGATATCAACAAGGTCCTCGTTACTCATGTCTCCCCATTTGATGAAAACTATTTTTGGTGGAACTTTGAAATTTTCTTTGGGTTCCATTCTAAAACATGGCCTACCATAGAACTTTAGAGACTTGGGTATCTTTGTGATGCTATATGTTGTGTGCACTTTGAATTCCCCATAGCCAAGGTCCTAGATCTTGATAGTGGATTCAGCATTGGGTTTTGCGGAAGGTGGTGGGGTGGTGGAAGACGTGGATGGAGCGGATGTGGAAGATGATGTGAGTGTGGATGGGTCAATGTATTTGGATGACAAGGAGCCAGGTGCTTCTTGGTTAATAGGCACTCAGTTTTCAGAAATATCCCTTAGATTGGTACAATATTGGAAAGGGTTGGGGTCTCCATATATGGTTATTTCCATGTCATCAAATGGAAACATTAGGCATTGCTGATATGTGGACGGAACGACTTTTAAGGCATGAATCCATGGACAGCCAAGCAAGATGTTATACGGTAATTCCAAATCCAAGACCTGGTAGGTTGTGTCCACAATGACTGGTCCCACTCTGATAGGGAGAGAGATAACGCCACGTGAAGAGCATTCTTTGTCATCATATGCTTTGATCACTATACTCTTTGTCGGGTCCACACATGCATCAAAGAATCCTAGAGCTTTAACCAGTTTGAGGGAGCATATGTTCAATCCTACTCCGCCATCTACTAAAACTCATCTAACATTGTGCTTGTGAACAAAATTTTCTATGTGCAATGCATCATTGTGGTTGGTCTTAGGTGATGAGTAGTCTTGATCCGAGAAGGTGACATGGTGAGGCATAGTGAGGTACCCCACCATGGTCTCAAACTGATTGACATCAATGTCCTTGGGGATTGACGACTCTTGTAGGGTTTTATCTAGTATATCCTTGTGTGTGGGAGAGATACGAAGTAGCTCAAGTATAGATATTTGTGCAGGAGTCTTGCCTAGCTGGTCGATAAGGTTGAACTGAATTTTGGGTTGTCACTATTTTGTGGTCGAGACATGTTTTAGTTGTTTAGCAGATGGGCCAAGTATGGTGATTTTGGGTTGTCTAGCGGGAGGTGGACCAACTATGGTGACCTTGCCACTTCGAGTAGTAGCATTGCATTGATGTATTCATCGTTAGTTTGGACATTATTTATAATAGGTCCACCAGAATAGTCGTACTTGGCTCGGGTGAAGTTAGCTTGATTATTATTCATCTATGGACCTGAGGTGGAAGAATTATGAGAACCATGGTCCTGTAGTGAATTCTTATGGATAGTATGATCTGAATTGGAAGCGAATTTTGATCCACCTACTTCAATGATACGACTTTCGATAAGATCATGTATAAGGTTTTTCAGTTGTCGACAGTTAGAGGCTTTATGTCCTTTTGCCCAATGATAATCGCATAATGCATTATCATTCCACCATGCTGGTTTAAATTGTTGTGGGTCATATGGTTTTGGTTCTTGAAGTGTGATGACCCCATTTTGGAGGCATTTCTTGAGGACTTCTTGAATGGGTTCACCCAAAGAAGTGTATGTGTGACCTCTACGAAATTGTCTCATCTGACGATATTGTCCCTGATTATTTTGGCTGCTCTAGTTGTTTGAAGGGACATTGGTAGGGGGTTTCAATGTCGTTGTTGGTTTGTTTTGTTGTTGAACACCTTTTAGGGCCAATACAGGACCCACAATGTTTGCAGTCTTGGCGTCAACAACACCGTTATTTGTAACGTGTTTATTTTTTACCCATTATTTATTCTTGTCGGTGGGATGATTTGCATTTGAATTTTTGGGACCATACCTTAGCTCTCCCTTTGTGATAAGGGCTTTCTCAATCTGGACCCCTTTTTGACTAGGTCCATGAAGGTTATGCAACAATGCACTTGCAATGCATATTTTAGGGGACTCAGAAGTGTTTGAACGAACATGTCGACCTTTTCCCTTTTGGGTATGTCAATGTGACACCGACTAGCTAGACTTCTCCATTTTTGAAAGAATGGGATGAATGTCTCACCAGCATCCTCTTGCATAGTATTGCACAAGCTAGTGATAGAGGTGTCCATGTCAATGTTGTACGAGTAATTTTTTATGAATTTTTGCTTAAGTGCATCCCATGTTTAGATATCCTTTTGAGTAGAAAACCATTCAAGGGAAGGACCCGCCAGACTTTTAGAAAAAAGTCTCATCAAGTATGTTTGTTCATATGCGATGTCCATACAATTGGTTGCAAATTCGTGAACATGTTCAATGGGGGTTGTCTTGCCTCTATATTTTGTAAAATTGGGTGACACATATCCCAGAGGAAATGGTGGCATGTATATGCTCATGTCGAATGGGTAGATGTTTAGATCATATGACACTTCTAATTTCTTACTTGATATTTATATGTTTTGGATAGTTTTTTCTAGACCCATCATTTTTTATTGTAAGGCATCTATAACAGAGTTATTTGCGGTCCCATACATTGGACTGATTGGTACACCACAGGTCCCCATTTTTTGTGCGTGAATATTGGTGTATTGTAGCAGTTGGATTGTTGTGACATGTATGATGTGTTCAGATTGGCATGTTGTTGGTGTTGAAAAATTGGATTGGGTGTATGTTGGTGCGTATGAATGTGAGATGAGTAGGTTGGGATGTGTCCCCCAACCATTTGTGTTGATATTTGGGGGACATGGTGACCATGAACATTGTGATGTGTTAATGATGCCATGTGTTGGGTTATTTGGACACCTTGTGCAAATTGTTGGGTTTGTGCAAGGGGAATTTATGTATTTGGTCCTTGGGAGGAAATGACATTTGACTGTGTTGGCGTGTTAACATTTTGTTGTTGTCCTTGGATAAAGATATATCTTTTTCCTCCTCCCAAAGGATTTTGTGATATACCAATGAGCGGATATGTCGAAGGTGTGCTCATGGTAATAGATGTAGCTGCCAAGGGGTGATTGTTGTGACTTGATGATGCCCCTGTCGCATTTACCGTATTGGTAAAAAGTGGATTGGAGTGACTTTCCCACATTGTTGCGGAGCCAAAGGTGGTTCCAGCCGATTGTGAGAGTGTTGTGGATATTGTGGGCACTATGGCAAATTGTGATCCTCCAATGGATGTAGCATTTATTGTATTGGAGGTGTGTGGGATGTTGGAGGTAGCATGCACAGTCGTTGTAGTGTCAAAGAAGGTATTGCTCGTAGTGTTTGGAGGCTAACCACTATGCGACATGTTATGCATGTTGTTGTCATTAGGGTCAGGAGATGTTGATCTCAACGTGTTGATGTTGAATCTGTGTGGTAACTTATCTCCTTGACTTAAGAGTATGGCTAAGTATCTATCTCTATTGTATAGGACCATTTGTTTGACGAATTGAGAGGCCTCTGGATCTTGTGCCGCTACCTCTAGGTTTTCCTCAAGTATTTGACCGTATTCATCCTTATGTAAGAATGGTTCAAATGGACTATTTGATGAGGATGGTATTGTCATGAGAGGTTCATTGTTTGTATTTCCAAATGGATCGTCGAAAGTCCAATTTGGGTCATACGTGGGATTATTGATAGTGGAAGTGGGGTCTTGTCGAAAGTTTTCCATTTGTCGTTATTTTTGGAGTCTAGTTTCCACCATAAAATGAGATTGCTCAAATGAAAATGACAACTAAATGCAAGGATGACACTATGCAAAGTCTAAGTTTAAAATGACGACTAGGATGAATAATATTTTTGGATTTTTGGGAATAAAATATGCAATGTCTAAACTTATAATGCAATTTAAGACAAGGGTACCTAAGCACTTCTAAGCTCAATCTTTTTTTTATTTTGGTTACTAAAGGACTTTGTTGAAAAGGACAAGATGACAAGGTCAAAATGACTAGTGAGTTTTCCTAACTAGATTGTTGAGTTGGAAAATCTCACAAAAGGGACAATGACTAAAAAAGGGATTGATAACTTAGTCCAAGAGAACCTAGTTTCGAAAGCAATGACATTGCAAATTGTGCTAAGATTTTCCTAATCCAAAGTATGCAAGTATTAAAACCTAGGGACAAACTAATGCCTAATGTATGCAACTAAAAAGAATGGAGGATGAAACCTATGGTGAAGAATGCAAACTAATGGTCAAAAGTTTGAGCAATTTCAAAATTGGTTTCTGATAGAATCCCCTTGGAAATAGTGTTTGACAAAATATTGACAAGGTTTGGACTCAGATTTGACTTTGTATGAAGTTTTACTTGTGACAGGCAAATGTGTCATTTGAGGCTGTGAATGCATCACAATTTTGCAAATGCATTTCAGTTTGAGCGAATGCGGCTCAAGGACTGACAAATGTGACTTAGTTTAGTAGATGTGGCTCTGTAAGGTTTAGATGCATCGTGATGCAGACAGATGCGGTGTTTGAAATGCCGAATGTGGTTTATTAGGTCGATTGCGTCTCAATAGTTTTCAAATGTGTTGCAGAAATGCGAATGTGTTTCAACAATTGCGACACAGTTTGTTTTCTTGATGTATTGAGAGCAAGTTTGATCTATCTGATTTTGAGTGTTTTGTTTAGAAATGTAAATGTGGTGAATCCATAAAGCACTTGACAAGCACAATGTTTTGAATGTAAGCAATCACACATAAGACAAGTACAATCCTAAAAGGCCAATAGGCCAAGGGTTTGTATACTTGATACAACCCACCTTTATACCCCAGATTGGTGATAAACACCGTTCCTTCTTGAGAGCGGATAGCTTATAATTTTGGTGGCATTGGCTTCCCTCCACGGCTCATTAACATCATTCGAGCACACCAAATTCAGATTCTTTGGGTAATGACTTCCCAAGAATTGCTATCTCTCCTCAAGGGGATCAGTAGTGAGTTTCTTTGGGCATGATATTGTACCCTGCACTATATCAAGCAACGACCAAAGAATGGTTGGACACTAAGACAAAAGGTTATTATTACGAGCATTCTGTTCGTAGGGAATGATCCATGTAGCGAGAGTCCCCTTTCGGATCCATCTTGTCAGAACCACACGCGTGATTCTTGGGCTTTCCCCAAGAATCCACTTTTATATACCGGCTGGAAGTCCCTCGATGTCAGGGTGCTATTGGTCTAAGTCGTCTTGGGGTGAGTAATTTTTCCCACCAGAACAGGCCCAAGTTCTAGAGTTAGTAACCATTTCTCTTACACCCAAGATCACCCAAAAGTGCAAGGGGAGAGGATACTTCGATTACTAAGTCATGAGGGTAATAAAATATAAAAATGGGTCTGGTTTTTTTATCATCGAGTTTTCACAAGGTGAGAGCATACTCACCTACTATTTTGCAAACACAGTCATGCAAATTAGAAGAAATTGTTCTTTTTAATTGCACTAAAAGTAAGTGTGTACTAATCTAAGAAAAATATAGACACAATGTTTTAGTGTTTATTCTTCAACATTCAAACCTGCAAGACCACAAGTTAGGAGTTTGAATTTTTTCCTTTGACCCATGAAAAGTAACCACCAAATGCTGCAAATAAAAATTAGTACCATGAAAACCTAACTAAGCAGAATGCAGAAGAACCAAAATAAATAGAACATAGAAAACAACAAAAACCCGAATGCAAATAAACAAAAAATGTTACCAGTCAAATGTGTCACGACAGAGCGAATGTGTCACTCTGTGTGTCAAATGCGGCTCGGGAATACAAATGTGGCTTTCCAAACTTTGATTGCAGCATGACAAGGTGATTGCGGTGTTTGAGTCGGTGAGTGTGTCACGACGCATCAGATGCTTCACGATTAAAAAAAAAACTGTCGCTTCGTACCTGTACCTGCAAAAATGACAGAAAATGCACAAAATTGTATAGAAAAAATAAAAAGAAACAACGTCAGGTTCACCAATGTATCTAAGGGTTATTTTTAAGTTTAGTTTATCAAATGAATTGAAAGCATAAACCCAAAGAAATAATGAAGTTCAAAGGAACAATAAATGAAAACACATAAAATAGAACAATCTCACCCAATGTTTTCATTCTCCATGGTTGATCTCCATTACACCTTCTAACTTGCTGATTTGTGTTGCCCTTAGATCGAACGTGCAAGCAATCCTTGACGAAGTCCTACACAAGCTTTGAAGGATTTTCTTCTAAAATGCCTATGCCTATGACAATATGATTGAAATGTCTATGCCTAAATATGCCAAGACTAAGTGGAATAAGATAATAAATGCAACAATTTCTATGAAATATCTAAGTATGTCAGTGTGTAATCTAAAAATGAGAGCAAAATAGCATTTTATAGAAAATTCCATTTTGAATGGACGGACGAGATTGACTTTTGACAGAGATCTAAAATCAGAGGCCCAAATTAAATTTGATAATCCCTAATTAGGGTTAGGGAAAAATCATTAAGCGAGTGGTCAAGATTTCATCTGAGAGAATCGAATCGGCGGTGGAGAATAAATGAGATAATTAATTCAAAAATAAATATTTTTGAAAATCAAGAAGATAAGAGTTTAACTGAAGATTAGATTTTGAAAAATCAATAAGTTGCCCGATTACTTGATTTTTGGAGGAAAGTTACCAATTTGAATTAAATTAATTCAAAAAATGGATTTTGTGAAATAATAAATAATCGATTTTCATATTATTTACCAAAATGGACTGTCAGTTAAGAATGTGATGACATTTTAAATAATTTCATTTATTTAAAATGAGATGAATATTAATTTTGACAATTAAATAATTAAAGATAATTATTTAATTTAGCAGATAAGATTAATTAATTAAATAAATTAATCAATTCATTTAATTATGACAATTAGTGACATATTAAATAAATAAATAAAACTTATTTAATAATCAGGAAGAAATGATTGAAGAAGGGTAATTAAATAAATTTAGAAATTTATTTAATTAGGGGAAGACTTAGATAATTAATGACATATTTAATAAATAAATAAAATTTATTTATTTAATAATCATGAAGAATAAAAAGACATGAATTAATTAAATAATTATGAATTATTTAATCAATAGTCAAATGTGGACCAAAGACATAATTAAATGTCATAATTATGCTAGGACGAAAGTGGTAAAAATAGAGCTTGCAGGCCTAAGTCATTTTTAATTGTCTACAATGTTGAACTGAACTTCAAATCTATCTTTATCTTCTTCCACAATGTCCTCCAAAAATATCCAATGAATTTGGTGTCTCTTTCTAAAACAATACTATGAGGTAATCCATGCAATCTCCTTGAAAAATAAGTCAGCAACATGTACAACATCATTAGTCTTCTTACAAGGAATAAAATGTGTCATTTTAGAAAAAAATTCCACTACCACCATGATAGAATCATAACCTCTATGTGTTCTCGGTAATCCCAATATGAAATCCATGCTCAAATCTTTCCAAGTTCTCTATGGTACTGTCAAAGGCTTGTACAATCTAGTATTCTTTCTACTCTCTTTTACAACTTGAAAAATTATGCAACTTTGAACATAGTTTCTTACATCCTTATATATCTACGGCCAAAAATAACATTCACTCATCAAAGTACTAGCTTATCCACTCCAAAATGTCCTACTAAGCCTCCACTATGCTTTTTCTCAATGAAATTGTCCTTCATTCAACTCCTCAATATACACAACTAATTTCCTTTGAATAACATACCTTCTTGAATGAAATAATCCAATCATTTGCTATGGTTTGTCACTACTAGCTCTCTACATGCTCTACATGCTTCACCAAAATCTACAAATCACCTTCATACATATGCTTCAACTCCTCAAATCCGAATACTTGCACTCTCATCTTCGTCAAAAAATTCTTCCTTCTACTCAATGCATTTGCAACTTTGTTTGACTTGCCACTCATATGTTTCAATACAAATGTATAACTCTATAAAAACTCAACCCACCTCATATGTCTCCTATTCAACTTTCCTTAACTGTTTAAATACTACAAAGCTTGATGATCGGTGTATAACACAAATTCTTTAGGCAACAAACAATGTTGCCACTTCTTCAAAGCTTGAATTATGGCATAAAATTCCTGATCATAAACTAAGTATCTTCTTTTGGCATCATTCAACTTCTCACTGAAATAAGCTACAAGTCTTCCTTCTTGACTCAATACTACTCCAATTTCATTTCCACTTGCATCACAGTCAACTTGAAATAACTTATCAAAATCTGGTAATGCTAATATTGGCTGCTCTTTCACCTTTTTCTTCAACAATTCAAAACTCCCTTGTGCTCCATATGTCCACTTAAAGTCCTTATCTCCTCTCACTGTCTCTATCATGGGGTTACAAACACTACTAAAAATTTTGTTAAACTTTTAGTAGAAACTAGCTAATCCATGGAATGATCTTACTTCTCTAATTTTTATTGATGTAGGCCAATATAAAATTATTTTCACTTTCCCCAAATCCATCTTCAATCCTTCAACAGAAATAAAAAATCCAAGGTATACCAACTATGTCTTCATTAAACTACACGTCTTGACATTAATCAACAACTTCTCTTCTCTCAACCTCTACAACACTTGTCGATGTGTCACAAATTCTCTTCTCTATTCTTACTAAAAATCATAATATCATCCAAGTAAACAATAACAAACTTACCCAATAATTTCTTCAATACCTCATTCATCAATCTCAGGAAAATTCTTGGTGCAATGGTCAATCCAAAAGGCATCACTAACCACTCATACAATCCTTCATTGGTCTTAAATGCAGTCTTCCTTTCATCTCTTTCTCTAATCTTGATCTAATGATATCCACTTTTGAGATCAATATTTGTAAAATATTTTCTCCACTCAAATAGTCCATAATGTCATCCATCATTGGAAATGGGAATCTATACTTGACAGTAATATTATTCATTGCTCTTGAATTTGTACACATTCTCCACTCTCCATCTTTCGTTGGTGCAAGTATAGTAGGTATTGTACATGGGCTCAAACTTTCTCTAATCAATCCTTTTCTCAACAACACTTGTATATGTTAGTTCAACTCTGCATTCTATGTTGGTGGACAATTTTATGTGTTGCTTTATTTGGAAAACTTGCTCATGATATAAGATCTATATGATGATTGATACTTTGGATTGGAGGTAATCCCTTTGGTAAATTCTCTAACATGATGTCTTCATACTCTATCAATAATTCTACAACTTCTTTCTATGGTGGATCTTCACTCTTTGTTGTCTCCAGACTCCCACCTTTCTTTGGAATCAATGCAAAACACATGTTCCCATGCCTCAACCCATCCAAGCATTTTCTTTCATCTACCAAACATAGTATGGAAATGTCACAAAATTCAATCTTCTCCTCTTCCTCCAAAGGTATCAACTTGATTCTCTTTCCATTCAATGTCATAGTATAAGTATTCCTTCTTCCATTATGAATTTCTTTCTTATCATATTTCCATGGTCTTCCTAACAGTTGGTGACATGCATCCATCAGCATAATATCACACAACACTTCATCCCTATATGATCCAATATGAAATTTCACCAAACATTGCTCATTTACCAATATCTTATGTTCATCTTCAATCCATGCTACCTTATAAGGGGTTGAATGTTTCAATATCTTCAAATTCAACTTGGTCACCATCTCCTTTGAAACTAGATTATTAGTACTACCACTATCAATGATAACTTTACATACCCTTCCTTCAAACTTACATCTGGTTCTGAATAGACTTTTCGTTTATGGTGGTTCTTTAGTCACTTATTCATGCATTAAATCTCTTCTCATCACCAATGATTCACCTTTCTCAAGTTTTCCAGAAGAATTAGGGGATCCAATGTGCTCCTCGTCCACATATGTTGTTCTTCTGGTATGTTCAAGTTTCTTTCTAGTACTTCCTTGATCACACTTGAATGCTTTATGTCCTTCACCTCCACACTTGAAATAGGTTCCTCTGAATGGTCTTCTCTTAGATCTTCCTTCATCTCTCTAAAATCCATCATTGTGGTAAGAATTATGACCTCCTCTTTTATTGCAGTAGAAGTTTCTATCTTCTCTTCCTCTATGGAATGATTTGGGATCCCTTTCTTCACTATGATAGGGTTTTGGGTCTTTGTTCTGGTCCACATAGGGTCTTCTTTCTCCAGACTAGGGTCCACTCTTTTGGAACCTTCCTCTTTCACTCCTATGCCTTTTTCCAAACTTCTTGTTTAGTTTCTCTTCCAATTTTAATGCAAATTGATATGCTTCCTCAACATAATTCATCTTTACCAAGCTCAATTGTTCTTGAATGTTTGTTCTCAGTCCATTGATATATCTTGCAATGTTCTCTTTTCTTGCTTCACTATGACTAGTTCTAATTATCATCTTGTAGAATTCTTCAGTATACTCCTTCACATCTTTCTTTTTGTCCTAGATTTTGTAATCTCTTCAATAATTCAAGTTCATAATCTGCTAGTATGAATTGATTCTTCAGTTTTGTCACCATTTTGTCCCCATTTAACAATTCTATCTTTGGCTCTTCTATTTTAGTCTAATTGAACTTCTTTCCACCATAATGCAACATGACCTTTCAAATTTTTTTTGCAAATCTAACTCTTTTTTAATCCTCAATTTCTTCATATTTGATATATTCTTCCATCTCATTGATCCAATCAATCAATACTTCAAGATTCAAATTTCCTATGTAATTTTGAATTTCAACTCTAGTTCGCTTGCCAATATTCGAGATCACTTTCAACATCTTTACTTGATCTGATTCTTCTTCTTCATCATCTAGGGCTTTTACAAATTGATTTGCATGTACTACTTCATCACTTTCATCATTTTCCCAGGGTTTAGGCCTCGCCTTCAATCTTCTTCGATAACATCTAACCTAAATCACATTTCACGCATCATCTCCAACATCTCATCCATTCTTCTAATAGCATTCACCATAGAAAGCACTCTCCTTGGTAGCATATCTCCCATAAAATTGATGCAACTACCTCAGTTTAGTGATTTGGCTACAACGGTTTCAACTGCTTCACAATCAGCAATCAGTTGAAAAAAAATGCAATTTGCCTCATTTTGGTGATCTGTTCACCTCAAGGAATTCCTTCAAGAATCAAAAACTCACTATGATACCACTTGGTGCAATCATGATGGGAGGGCTCCAAAAGGAATAGTTTGAACTACGTAGCGATGATTCAAAACATCAAAAATAACATAGCAATTTGATATGCAAACATGAAATCTCATTGAATTGATAATCTAATATGCAACATAGGCCACAAGGG